>CM045898.1:20151447-20196447 GCA_025169545.1 Anguilla japonica | reverse complement strand
CGAGAGGAACTTTGAACCTTGAAATAACAACGAGCTTTAGTAAACGCTTGTGAATGACTGAATGTGTGCTCATTTCAGATGCGGCTTTCAGCTGTTTTTCCGACGTATCTGTGAAAGAAACAGTGAAATAACGAATATGGTCCCCAGGGTCAGCGACAATTACTTTTTCCACCTCCATGCAGTGAGCTGGACTTGTAATGATGTCGACTAACAATTTAACGCAGTGGTACAGTTGGAAGAACTTCTTCAAAGGTACCATGTGCCTGAGGAGACGTGTTTGCTAGTTCTGCTGAGTCCATCGTGCTTTTCGTTGTCTGAAGTCACACAAACTGAAGGGCCAGAAAGGAACAAAATAGGCCTTTTAGTAAAAACCTCCTTGTAGTAAAAAAAACTTCCCTGGAATGCTGGAAGTGCAGAATCGGAACCTACTCTGATTTTAGTTGTAAACACCCCCCCTTGAAAAGAGAACTATTTTTTTAAAGAAGCACACTTGTCATAGATGCCTCTGTCAGTGCTTTTCAGCTAATGATAATTTCATGCCCGTTGCTTTTAAAAATTCCCTGTAGTCTAATCACCCTCTTTAGAACAAGAACCAAGGTTCGGTGAAACTCACTGTGTGTGGGGTGGATATGTGGATATGTGTGGTGTATTATTATCATTTATGGCACCTGGCATGTCAGTTACAGCGTCCACCATTTTGAGCCCATTTCCCTGTGACCTTTCCACTCATGTTCGCAAATTGTCATGTATGTGTTTTTTTTTTTTAATGACACTGCAACATTACATTAGTGGATTATACATGTAATAGTCACAGCACAGATGGTACAAAAAGAATCAGTACATTTTAAATGTACAGAGATGTACTGCTCTTTGGTAGTTTTAATGGCCACTTCAGGGCCTTTTAAAATGTTGCAACGCTTCAAAAAAAGGGGGGGGGGGGGTTACAAACACAAGGGAGCAGTTTCTGTCGACTGCAGCCCACATAAAAAGCATCAAAAGGAGGAAAGGCTATGTGGAGGTAGGCTCAGAAGCCCCCACTCTCCCCCCCACACACACACCTGAGAGAGGTGGTACAGTCTGCCCCCCCCCCCACACACACACACACACACACACCTGAGAGAGGTGATACAGTCCGCCCCCCCCCCCACACACACACACACACACACACACACACCTGAGAGAGGTGGTACAGTCTGCCCCCCCCACCCACACACCCCACCTGAGAGAGGTGGTACCCGCCCCCCCCCCCCCACACACACACACACACCTGAGAGAGGTGGTACAGTCCGCCCCCCCCCCCCCCCACACACACACACACACACACACACTGAGAGAGGTGGTACAGTCTGCCCCCCCCCCCCCCCCCCACACACACACACACACACACACCTGAGAGAGGTGGTACAGTCCGCCCCCCCCCCCCCCCCACACACACACACACCTGAGAGAGGTGGTACAGTCCGCCCCCCTCCCCCCTCCTCCGTGCGGCGGTGGGAGTGGAGAGAGAAGCCCAGGTGTCGGGTTCCCGAAGCTCATTAACCGCGTGACCCCCCCCCCCCCCCCCCCCCCCCCTCCCGGGCGCTGCGGGGGCGCCGTGCCGTGACTCCGCCCAGTCGTAAAACGGTTTACGGGCAGGCCGCCAGGGCCAGGAGCCGAAACCAGAGACCGGGGCTGTTTGGGGGTAAACAGCTCCCAAGCTGCGAGTCTTCACTGGCTGGAGCTCCGCGGCACAGACGGAAATAAGATCAGGCGTGAGCTCGTCTGCGTGGACGATCCGCCTCTGACTCCACTTCCTCCATTGCTTTACCAGCATACTTATCAATATTATTCAAATTATATAATCAATAATTATTCTGATGTAAGTAAGCATCTCATTTACCTAACGCGGAAGCATAACAAGCACTCACTGTCACTGTTATTGTTTATTCAGTTGAAATTTTCTGTTCATGTTTGTATAGCTGTTTACTGAAAGGTCGTACAGTAATTTGGGCAAAAGCCAAGTTTTGTTTCACTTGCACATTCTTTCGCACAGCATGTTAGGCAGAAGACATGTAATGCCCCTGAATGTAGAGTGTAACCGCTGAATAACATGGACACTTCCTTCTCGAGCAAAGCTGTCCAATGTGGCAGTAGGTTCATTCGACGCTTAAGAAATATGCAGGTTCAGACACATCTTGTCAATCAAGAAAATGCTGCGTTTGGATTGGACTGGAGTCCAGGTCCCGCCCTCAGCCCAGATGGGAAGGTGTGTATTGAGCCCCCAGGGCAAGGCTGGGAGTCTCTGCTTTTTAATCCCTGACGTTAATCCCTGAGCCACCGTCTAATTAGACTGGTCTCAAGTACCTCCTTTGCTGCTTTTCTGAGGATTGTTGATTGTGTGCTTTATTCACTTTTGCACAGTTTTAATGAATGTTGGGGGGGACGCAATTGTGAATATTTTGCATTGAACTGATTGTGGTATACAGAGAGACTGCCATGTTTGCCATACTGGCTCAGCCTTAAACTCAAGTGTCTGACAGTACTGTGGTTCAGCAATTACCTCTATGAGCTACCACCGATAGATCTTATTTTACTACGCGATTCAGCAATCACGACACAACCTCTGATTTGCTATTCAGTTAGAATAAAAATCCTGTAAGGGACAGGGCAGGGGTGGCTCTTAGACCCTTTCTTATTTTAAGTATTCATCTCATTGGCAGGCAAATTTTAAGGTATTAAAGATATTTAAGCTTTTCATGTGTTTAAGTGGATAATGACCAGCGAAATAATGTGTCTGTCAATCTTTTTTTTTATTTTATTTTATTTTTTTTTAAATGCAGAACTCAATTTCTGAGTTCTTGAAAAGCTCTTTTTCATCTGTATTGAGAAAACAAATCTGATCCATCGAGAAAAGCTGACGGCTTTCGGGCACAGTGTAACCTTGAGCAGGACTACCGTGAGCCTCTTCTGGTTTTAGTTGCTTTTCTTGTTTGGTGCTGCGCAGAGCTGTGCTGTTACTGGTCTCTCTGCTAAGCTGCTGACAGTAACGGTCAAGCAGACACAAGTGTTACTCACATGACAGTAACGGTCAAGCAGACACAAGTGTTACTCACATGACAGTAACGGTCAAGCAAACAGGTGTTACAGACGTGCGAGTAACGGTCGAGCAGACACAGGCATGTCTGCTGTTACACTACGCAATGCCCATCAAGATGTTTATTTTGTACCTTTGTGCCTTCCTTAACAAATAGGCCAGCAGAGAAAGGCCTTTGCTTTTTGTTTTTAAACACGGCTAAGCAGGAGAAAGGCATTGTAGCCCACTAAAACACATGAAACCATCACTATTTATTACTGTTGTATCAATGCAGCCAACTGCCATGCCTTATATATTTGATTTCCGAAGATTGGCCAACCAAAACACGTATAAAGCAAACCTAATATTGTCATGGTACACGTGAATGCTATTGGTGTGCGATTCCACTGCTTAATATGTATTATAAAACTGAGTGTGGCTGGCTGCAGGGACATTATCTGGAGCACCAATAATACCCCTGTGGCAACAGCGGGAATGTTGTTAGCCAGGCTTGGCACTATTGCTTATATAAATCAGGTGTTCATGTTCCATGTTCTATCACATTGTAAGATGTGTAAGGGCGTCAGCTAAATTAATCTAATGTAACGTATGTAATGTGCACGTGTGGCAGGAGCCCAACCAGGTGAAAATAAGTCCACCAAACCCGGAGGTGCTTTTCCCATAAACCCACAAACCCACTGTCAGTTCCCGCTTCCCATGAATCATTTTCTTCTGTAGGCAGGGCGTCGATTAGAGACGGCATTTCCGAGCAACTCAACCACTGACCTGTAGCGTAACGCCGGCTGGCGGAGATTTGCTAGAACCGACCGGATTGCATGACACATCTGACAAACTGTCTGTTTTTTCCAGTTGCCTCGGAGATAATTGAGGGTCAGAGGTCGGGACCAGCCAATCGTATACAGCTGACATTCCTGGGCCTCCAGAACACGGCCCCGGTTCCCCCCTGCCCCGGCTGATGGGTGTTGGCCAGGTCACTGGAGGTGCTCCCATGTTCGTGTTATTCTTCCCACTGTGAATATCAGTTGGAGGAGGAGACCGGATCCCCACCAGCAGAGGTTCTGCAGCTCTCCTGGTGTTTCAGAAAAGGAAAAGCAGCCATTGTAAGCAAATAGTTCTCGGCTCTCGTTTCTCATTTTGAAGTCACGCACTGTGATCTTCGAACGGTACAGCTCACTGGCGATGACGTCAACATAGACGCTTTTCTCCGTTTGGTTGAAGCACACCCAAAGCTACCAAACGGAGTGTATTAGCTGCATGAATTCGCTCAGTGTCCTGCATCTGATGGTTCGGCTGGATGGAGGTGGCATTCTTTATTGTTACTGTTCGGCCACTGGATATCAGGCTGAGTGAGCGCACCTTCTGCAAAATGACGACTTGCATCTTGTTTCCTGATAAGAAATTCTCCACAGTCCGCTGGAAGACTGACATTCTGCCATGTTTCCACCCGCCCATGCGGCAGCGAGGGGGGAATTCGCACGCGCTTGTGAGGTAAACGCGAGGTGAACGTTGCTGAAGGGAGCGCGAGCCGTCTCCTCGGAAAAGCGCTTATCAGATGCATATGCAAAATAGCAAAGGCGGGTGACAGTGTTATCAGTTTGGTTCCCTTCTCCGTAATGCTTTCAATAATAAACTTCATTTGTAAACTTCACTTATAAAGCGCCTTTCATATGTGGATTGCAGCTTCACGATGCTTTAGAATATACCACTAACTTAAAAAAAAGCAATATATTGAGGGAAGAAATTGAATGTATAAAATATCATTCAGTGCCATCTTCCACATGGGTAAAAAAATTGTATGCAAGCTGCAGTTTCATTAGGAATTGTTTTGTATTTATACATTTTTTTTAAAACAGGGACAGTGCACATTGATCAAAACATGTCAGATCCTTAAAATTGTGCTGCCAAGCTCATTATCATCCGTAGTCCCAAGGCATATTAGAGTAGATAATGATATTAAACACAAAAAAATACACCAGTACAGAACATCATCAAAATGTCTGTACAAAAACAGCTGTGCGTGAAGCTATAAGCAAAAGTATATCAAAACAGTGCCACAGGTGAGCTATAATTCCTGCAGGGCAGAGCAAGGGCCAGCTGACCTGTGCTATTTCTGGCATAGGTGGGGGGGGGTGGGTGGGGGGGGGGGGGACGTCGGTCAGGTAAACCTGCAGAAATGAAAAGAGAGCACAAATTGGCTTCCTGAACGGCTGCACATGGAGCCAAATGTGACCCGCCTAGTCAGTACCTGAATACCTCAAATTGGAATGAGGCCCTCAGATTTGCAAACCGACCCGTTTTTCTGGCCAGCCGTACAGAATGTAAATGGGAGTGCTCCTGAGTCCTCTTTGAAACGGAAACATCAAGTGAAATCTTTTCACTAATGTATTAGACCGGGGGTGGGGGGTGGGGGTGGCGGGGGGGTCTGAAACTCCGGTCCTAGAGGGCCGCAGTCTCTGCTGGTTTTTGTGATTTCCTTCCAATCAGCAGCCAATTTAGGCCTTGGAAACAAGGTGTGCAGACTCTTTAGCCAATCAATGACTTAAAGTAAGCACATTAGTGCAGGAACACATCAAAAACCAGCTGACACAGTAGCCCCCCAGGATTAGAGGTTTTTTTTTATCCTTGTATTAGACTATGGAGGCAAGGGGCAGGAATTGGAGACAGGAGGTGAAACCTGAAAAAATACTTGGTGAGACTGCATCCTGAAAGAATAGCATGGGATTTAGAATACTCTGCGGTCATTTAAGCTTGCAATCTGTATGATATTTTACCCTCCATAAAATGATTTTATTGGAAATCCCCTGTGGCTAAATAGATACTAAAACATTTTCAAATGCCCTGCATTTTCCAAACACAATTTCCAGGACGATTTATCTCCAGGGTAATGAGATAAGAGCGGGTCTTTCACAAACTCTCGTCCTGACAACAATGCCTCTCACATGTGAGGCTATGAATCATTTTACAGCGTTGCATTACACAGGTAATCTGGCCGCGAGCTTCCTGGATACACAGAGATAATAATTGGCCAGGAGGTTGCGCAAGGGTTTTCAGCGAACGACCCGTAGGCGTGAACGAACCCCCCGTGGCCCTCCGGCGCTTCGGCGCTTCTGCCGTACCCTGCCGAGAATGGGCAGGGCCGCTCTTACGAGGACGGCTTCCTTAGCACAGATAAGCGGAACCTTTTGATGGCTAACAGCGTGCTATTGTGACACTGCCCCGGAGGCAGGAAAAGACGCAGATGAGATCAGGCGATCTTAAAGAGAACGGGCTCGCGATTAGCATTCCGAATCACAGCACAGGGAGCACTTTGAGCGGGAGAGCTCAGCGGTGAAAATGTTCAGTCTTAATTCAGCACCAGCACCTTGGGTGTGTGAGTCCACTATCATAGTGAAATGTAAAATCTGGATTTTTTGTTTTTAAATCAACGAAAGTTTATTTAACACAAACCGCTTCGCAGTGTAAAGACATTTCAGAAGACAGTTATGTGTGTGGGATCTTCCTCGGTCATCACCGCTCTTGTTGGATGACTGTATCCTACGTTTGCCTCATTTCAGCTCAAGGTTCACGACGGTCATCCCTTTCGAAAGATCATTTCCGGCGTGATTTGTCGACCCAAAGACTGCCTTTTGAGGCAAAGGACAAAACCTGCGAGGCTGTTCTCCACAATCGGTCTGCAGATGCGCGGAGACGTGCACATCCAGTGGAAAACATTCAGCATCAAAAGGGTCTCTCCAACAGATTTGCCTCTCAATCTCTCTTTCTCTCTCTCTCTCTCTCTCTTTCTCTCTCTCTCTCTCGCGTGCAGCCAGCGTGCTCTAACACATACCACAGCCGCTGACTGATGTCTTCAGAAAAAGAAAAGAAAAAAAAAACCCAGCCATTGAACTTTGTAGATCCTTCAGCTCCGCGCGTCCTCGTACCTTTGTCCAGGTGAAGCCGCTGAGATGGCCTCCGTTCGCCTGGACGTGACTGAGCACGCCCAGCCCAGGCAGGAGCATCTGAGCTGGCGGCGAACATTTCGCCCTGTGGCCTTCCACAAAGCCGCCCGCCCGCCTCGCGCCCGCCTCGACGTCGAGCGGCCCTCTCCGGCCGCGGGTTTGTCGTGTGGAGGCACGCACCCGGCCCGGTTCTCAACGCGTTTGCAATGGGGGCTAGGGAAGGGAGTGGGTCACCTCAAGGTGCCTGAGCATTTACTTCGGTCCCGTCCGCGTTAGTTTGGGTCAGGACAGAGAGGTGGGTGTGGTGCTCTCATTTAAATTTGCAGCGAAGATAATTTGAGAACATTTGAACTTCACACAGAACATTTGTGAAGTAACTGTAGGAGAAATTTGGTGTTCGCACTTCTTAAAAGGCTGAAGGAACATAAATTGAACAGCCATACTGAAGCCGCCAGATCTCTCCAGGGCTCCGGGTTCAGCCTCTCCACCCTTCCGGTTACTCTGGAGAAAAGGTGAATTTGGAAAACGTAATCCAATGCCGGGACAGAACCCGTGGAACTGGCTCACGTAAGGATGAAGTGACAGGACTGTCAATCATAGGTGTACGTTTCATTTCAGCTTTGGAGCAGACGCGCTGCCGGACCACCCAGTCTTGCACAGTCAAACGTCGAGCTTCACAAGCATACTGGCATTCATATGAAAATATCGCAGGTGACATGTTTCCCTGTCTCCCCCAAAACCTACGCGCGGGCTGTCAGGCTTGTAGTGAAATGTCATCAGTGGGTAATGAATGGCCACAGGTGCTGAGTATATGACAGTTCTGTGTCAGATCACTTGCAGCTCCTTTGAACAGATTTGTAATGTTCATAGCTGGTTCATCCAGTCTTGTGCAATGACTAAGGGACTGATTGCAATTCAGCATTTCTGAAAATAGGCCTAATCTTCTTTACAGTCCTGTGTTTTGCTTGTAGTTAGTCACTTTGATCCAGAGGAATGCTACAAAAATACTCATCAAAAATCCCGAGCATCAGTTTTCTATTTCAAGGCATTTATCACACAGTTAAACAAATTATAGCCTACCTTAAACAAGCCACCATTCCTCGAGCAATCACTTTTCATCCCTGCCTGAAGTTTAGTCTTTCATTTTAATTAATGTTGTCAGCCAGTATATAGCATCATATTATAAAATCATACCCTACATTAGTGCTTAATGGTATTAGATAACTGAATACAGTAGAAATTTGTGTTGATGACAAACCATTGCTGGCTTCATTTGAAAGGGTAAAAGACAGTAGCTATTATAAAATCAATTTAAGAAATGCCATTCATTTTTTTAAAAAATGTTTGGAGGAAAAAGTACAAATAGCTACTGCTCATTTTAGTGTCCTCTAAACATTCTAAAATATCACACTGAGTAGTATTTGTGTCGAGGAATGTTAACCATTTGGATGGCATCTCCAAGTTATGCCTTAGTGGTGTATACCATATGTATAGCCTATGTGTATACTTCTTGGTGTATACTATTTATTTATTGGTGTATTACCTTTCGTATTCTTGTACTTAATTCAAGCAAGGAAAAAACAGAAAAGGGACCACAACTGAGGAAGTACCGAAGGCGGGTTGCATTTGCCCGAGAGTTGGCTGCTCTTTGGACTGCCCCACCTCCCGCCTAGTTTGGCACGTGAAGGTTTGCTACGAGGGGAAAAAACCGACGGTGTTGATTTACGCAATGCAGTTTCTAATGCTGTAGCGTATATTTTTGAGACCATGAGTAGGCCCATGACTAGTAGGTCATAGCGTGTCTGATTATAAAACACTCGTATAGCAGTTGGCTACTGTAGTGGCCCATGTTATGTGATGTGACATTCCATGCAATATGAAACAAATTCCAATACATGGGAGATAGATTCGGAGAAACTACAGAACTTTCCATGCAAATTTCTGCCCATTTTTCCACCGCGTCCACTCGCCATATGGGCCGAATTCCCCCTCTTTTTTGTCTTCCTGAAGTTTGAATCCAGCGTCTCCTGTGAGGTCATCTCTATGGTTCTAGTCCCTCCTACCCCGGCTGGCTATGGGGTTTAGGATGACGCCACTTTCGCTCCGCCCCAGTGCAAAGTCGGTCTTCGCGTTCATTTCATTCCTCTTCTCATTCCGAGCATTCTTCGCATCACTGTAGGTGCGCCGCCGATTCACGTACATACACCCGGCTGGCCCAGAAGCACAAGAATAACTTTACACAGTTTACAAAAAAACTATATCAGCTCACATAAGGAAAAGAAAAGGGCGACATTAAAAAACAAAACAAATAATAACAGAGGTGTTTGAGGTAAGTTTGAATTAATGGTATGCAAAATGGTTGCAGATGGATAGCAAGTTTAGATTAAGTTGCGCCTGTCGTGTGTAAATATTAAATATATCCAGCTTGAAGTAATGGGTGTTGTGATAAGAAGCGGCGAAGCTGGTAAAAACTGGATTTATATGGGTTTTAGCTAGCGGTATTGTTTCTCGACGCTGTTGCTAAAGGGTGCTTTCACTTTGTCCATTGACTCACAGCGCTGTAGCCGTCTGACATAGCACGAAAATCTTTGACATTTTTCACATTTTTTGTAAAGAAGCCCAACCTTACGCGCTACTGGGCTGCAGTAGATCTCCGACACAAACCACAGCTAGTCCAAAAACGGTTTCCGATACATTTGGATGGGTATTCGATGCAGAAACATATTTTTTTAAACAAGATGACGGATCAAATTGTTGCTGTTTTCCTCTCCATAGCCGCTTCAGCTGGGAGTTGCAGATTGGAGTGGAACATTTTCAGAACTCAGCAAAAACATAGTATTCAAAGAAGACTTGTTGCACCCACAGGATACGGCGCGTTTTCCTCTCTATTGGCTGTTTCTATTCTGTAAGTATACATTATCCCGTTTTCCCGTATTTACTAGTATTTTGCGTTGAATTCTCCGAATTCCATTAACTTTGCTGAATTCTGTTCGAGGGTTTCTTGCTGCGTATGGATAGCTATGGTGTTAAGGGCAGTTCCTCTCTAGGGATTTTATCTGAGATTTTCTGTTCGTAGTTTTGAGTAAATTTAATTAACAAAGCCTATGTAATACAATTTGCTCCCGATTTTTAGGCCTTATTTTAGCTAAAAACGCATCGGGTAGCATACTCACAACGATAGCAAAACTTATTTAAGAACAAAGAATGGGATATAAATGTAGGGTACGTATAAATTCACCTCTTTTCAAATTAAGCAGTAGAAATTTCGCACAGGTTGCAGAGAGTTTGTATCCAGGGAGGCGTTTGTAAATGATTCATTAACTACAGCGAGGAAGCTCAAACTAAAGTACCCGCCTGTGATTTTGTCAATAAATGGCTTTAAAAAACCCACCAAAGACTACAAGTCTGGGGAGTGTTCGGGGTGTTTTTAACCTGTTGTTGTCATGTAATGATCCTTGCATATTTCCTTAAAATACGTTTTCCGACGGGATATGGCGACTTTGTTTCACCACTGCCTGGCTAAAAAACATTTGGTAGGTTACGCTTGACTTGCACATTTCAGATCCGCCTTTTTTCGGGATGCATTGTATTCAAGCAAAACCTGGATTCGCGGTTCGGATGTTGAATTGAATTGGTGTGTTCAATGTTTAGATAACTCAAGTGCTACAATGCGTGCGGCGGTCAGCATCCGTTTTCGTGGGACGTCATGGGGTCCAGTCTTACTTTAGATTTGTTTTGTTATTGAGGGTCATACGGCTGGGAACAATTCCTATACATTGTTGCATGACCGTACTGATAACCCGTGCCATTCAAGTCACCTGATAGCTTAAACATAGCGGACAAGCTACAACAGTGTTGCACTGAGCAGAATGCCATTGTTAGCAGAGGCCACTTTTTGAACAAGATTGTTCTTTTAAGCTGGTAGTGAGTTTTGACATGAACCGCACGAAATGGTAGGCTGCCACGTTTTCGCATTATGGGTGTGCAACCAGGAATAGATAGGTATTATATTTCTGATTTATTTTCTGCAGTGTTTATGTAAACAATGTCTGTTTGTACTGAAGCAAGTGAATCCCTATTCACTACTTTGCCTTTAAGACAATACATTAATTGAAGGTTTAAAAAAAAAAATTGGCCAGTACATGTAAATAGTAAAACATATTAACATCACGTTTAAAAAAAAACGTGTGGAGTGCATTTTAGATTCATTCACCGATATGGAGGAAAGGCCCAGAAGTTCTGCTGAAGTTGTCCAACTTGCTCCAATCCTGCTCCTGCTCCAGTCTGGGATTCTGCTCTGAGAACAAGTTGCTCTATTGTGCGATTTGGGAAAAGACCTCTTTTATTGTAGTTAATTATTGTCGTCTATTTCACTGTGGCCTTTAAAAAAAAAATGGAGGGAGGGAGGGAGGGCGGGAGAGTGAGAGAGAGAGAGAGAGAGAGAGAGAAGGCAGGGACACAATGTGTTGTTTGTTGACGGCTCTAACGGGGCCATTATCGTTTACTACAGTAAACAGATTGACTTCTAACAGACTTCGTCCCAGACCTGTCACGATGACGAGAAGTGAATCTGTTTGCCGAGGAGGAAAAAAAAGAAAAAAAATACCAAGGGAGCAGCAATAGTTGCTTTGTCTGGTCTTATGCAACTGGCGGACCTGTTGGACACCAGCCTGCATTGCATTTGCAAGTGCAAGAATAGCACATTGTCTGCCTCCATGTTCTGGGCCCCGTCGTGCCCCCTGCTACAGCACTCTCCCGAAAAAAGAGGAGCCGTCTTTGCGCCCACCGCGGTGACAGAGAAGGTGGAGGGATACCCTGACATTCTTGCATAATTAAACCGCTACATTATTTATGCCAACCTCGGCGAACGGTTCACAGATTTTTCTAAAAATATTTGGTTGCCGTCTGTCTGTTCAGCGACGTGCCTCTCCTGAGTGGTCTCAGCGACTGGCATGGGGTAGGCCTGTGCCTCCGTAGCGCTGCCATTTGAATCCGAAGCTCCTTTTTTTTTTTTTTTTTAAGAAAAACTGCATAACTAATGATATTTTTTTTTATCAGGACCATTGAAACGGAAGCCTCGGTGTAGTTAGCATCGAATGTCCCTCGGAGGCCTATACAAGATCTGTACATTTTAAAAGGGAAGTTTTAATACACTGTAATACACACAATACTGTTTTTGCTGTTACATGCACACGCGTGTGGAGGTTATATTGTCATTGGAGTCGTGGGTACAGTGCAAGTGTCCTGCTATTTTACTGTACAGAACAGCTGTGATTTCAAATTTTCACCCTGTTTCACGCAGTAAAACGTTCGGACTTAAATCAATACTGATAGATTATATTTTCCCCTGACGGTGGGCATTTGACTCTTCTTGACTGCAGGTAAACTCGGTTAGTGTGAAATTAAGAGCGATTACTGCGTGTTCACGATTGGAAGATGCGCACAAATAATCATTTTGAAATGTAATTATCTTAAGGCATAACCAAAAAAAAAATAAATAAAAAAATTCTGTGTCATATGAGTAAAATGCAACGGGAGCCGTTGTGGACCGAAGCTTTTTATCATTATTTCTTTTTTTACATCACCCGCAATTATAAGAGCCCTTGGGAGAAGGGGAGAAAACAAATGGGGGAGCGTTTTATTTTCCTTGCTTAACTAGAGCTGGGTTTAATTAAAATAATTCACCGTGGCTTTTTTGAAAGAGCACTTCCAGGTAGTCTTAGCAGCACGCGAATGCAATTCGATTTGGTTTTGATCTTGGACACCGGACAACAGTCACACAGCAGAAGTGTTTACCTCCGCCATCGCTCTTCCAGTTGACCAGGAAACGCTTGTGTTGTTGTTGTTGTTGATTTTTTATTTTTTGGAGACTTAACCTCGCAGATTATTAAAGCAGGTTGGTAGTAGTCTTTTTTTTTCGAAGCAGGGCAGAGGAGAGGGCAGTATAAGCAAACTCTCCCCCTTTTGAACGAGGGACGGGTTTGTTTTAAAGCACGCGGGTGGATTCTCGGCGTGCGGGCTGTGACCGCGTGACCTCCCCTTTTCGGAATACCGCTGAGAGGGGGTTGGGGGGGGGGGGGAATTATTTGGAGCTCAGGCTAAAAGCGGACGCTCCTCCGGGTTCGCGCGGGCAGGCCACGGACTGCCTCGGGCGAGGGCGGCGACGAGGACCCTAACGGACCGCCGCGCCGGCCGTCCCGGCGCAAGGGACGCGCGTCCGGCCTCCGCCATTCGGAAAGTCCCCGAACTCCGCGGCGGCGCCGCCCCGAACTGGCCGCCTCCCGCGCCCTCCGCGAGGCCGCTGTATTGATTCAGACACGGTGACTCAGCAGACGCCCGGTTGGTTAACACTTCAGGAAACGCGCGGATTCCGTCCGATCGGCTCCGAGGACATTTTGTTTAACGCCCGCGTTTAATCGATACAGATTAAACCGATCATCGTTACGTTTTGCCGGGACGAGAAAAAATATTATTTTGATATTACTGAGGTGGCTGGCGCGGGTTTTCGGAGCGTGAAGATGTAAGATTTCGGTGGTTACTTTGCCAGTCTGTCCTTGGTGGTTTAAATTTCTGATTCTGATTCGTTTTCTCATATCCAACATCACTCGAAATATCCAACTTGTTTTTTTTTTTCTTTTGCTTTTTTTTTTTTTTTGCTAGTGTTTGAAATTGTGGAAGATGCAATGTTAAAATTTAAAAATGGGGAGAAAAAAAAAACTTGAGTAACATTTCCAACATTTCCAAGAGCAAATTCGTGCTTGGGGATAAAGAGGAGGGCCGTCTGTTCGGTTGTGAAACGGGTTGAAAAAGGACACTGAGTGGATTGAGTTACTTCTGGGAGTGGAGGATTGTGGGGGAACGGGGAGGAGGGAGCGAGAGAGAGAGAGAGAGCGAGCGAGAGTGTGAGTGTGAGGAGGGAGAGGGAAGGAGGGAGGGAGAGAGAGGGAGAGAGAGGGAGAGAGAGGGGCTCATTGTCTCTCCGGGCCGAGGGAGAACGAGCTGCCGTCAAATCGCAGAAGGCAAACAGTTCTATCCTCAAGTTGACATCTGCTGCAGTTCTTTCGTGCACCTGTAGGAAGGAAAGAGAGAAAAATGCAAATACGCGCGTTTGCTCTCGAGCTCGCAGGTCTGGAAATTCAGGCTGACGGCCCATTAATCACGGCTCCTGCCACTCTCGGCCCGGGCCGGCCTATTGTTGCGCCAGCAACAGGCGGCGGCGTCCGCGCCGCCATATGGCCCGTGTATGCTTCAGATAAACTATCTGTTCATTTAGCTTATCAATAGCGTTTTAATACGCTTCATATTTGAGTCGCCAACTGTTCCGGCTCCTCGCTGCATGCTGGGGGGGTGGGGTGGGGGGGGGGGGTGTGAGCAGTTGGGGAGGGCGGTTGTTTTCTGGTCAGGAATCTCGGTCAGGAATTCCAGAATTCCACGCCGTCTCTACAGTTGACTGCGTGCGTGAAGTGGGCTGGGTTTTGTGTGCCCTTTAACTCTAGTGTGTGTACAGTGCGCACTGGGAAATAATATGACTGTGTGTGCGCGCGTGCATGTGTGTGTGTGTGTGCACGCGCGCGCTGTGTATTGTGTATTTTTTTTTAAAATAAAATAAATAAAAAATGCTGCGGATAACTTTTGCAAAAACTACACTGCCCGTGACCGTGGCTGTGTCTTTCTCTCCGAGAAATGGCCATAATGCTTGAATTCTCTGAATTGTCTCGTAAATTCTTGAACATGCACACATTTAATGGAATTTGTCTTTGAAAACAAGGTCTCTCTTTTTTTCTGATGAGCATTAATCCTTCCAGTAATGCCTAAACCGATTTTCCCCGCCAGTAAAATAAAGTTTGGAGCACAAAAGGCCCAAGCACTTCCACCTTTCTCGGCCAAGTAAAATAAAAGCCGCAGAACGACTTGGAAAATTAATCTGTGTACTTGAAATTTCCATTTTGTAGCGAGGGGGGCTGTGAACTCACACATGGCAACTTTTCTTTTTGCGGTTCCAAATAGAAAGGAAGTGTGTTTCCCTTCGTCTGAAGTGGTCGCCTGTAGCGCAGTCAGATTTCCTGGCTCAGAGTATTGAGCGGAAACAGAAACGCGGGGAAGGCAGAATCTCGGTTTGAAACGAACGCACCGCAACGTTTATTGCTCCTGAAATCGGTCAGGTTTTCGCCGATTTATACAATAGTTAGCACACGCAGTGACTCAGCAAATATGTCGGTCCGTGCTGTACTTTGTCGGACTTATCGAACGTCAAAATGGCCGAACGCCATCTCGGGCACAGATGACTTAAGTGTGTCCTCAGTGTGGTTGAATGTTGGCGTTTGTCGTAGGTGTTTTTCAAAACGATTTTTATTGCGGTTTTTGAGGCGTTTCGCCCGAGGACTCCCCCCGGAGCTCCGCCCGTCAGCCTCGTCACGGGCGACGGTGAACGCCATCTGCGCCGTCGTTAATAGCAACATTTTTGAAGAACTGAGATCTAAATGTGCGCAGGAAGTGCCTGGCATTGTAGGAAACGCACCGCTATGGGGAACGAAGCGGCCAGTTTTGTTTGTTTTGTTTACGGGCCAAATTTGAGCGTGCTGGAACCTGATGTTTTTATTGGGTCTCGAAGTATTGCCAGTAGCCTGTTGCCTGACGCTACTATAATGAAAGTACTTTTTAAAGACAAGCGCACTTCAAATCATCGGCTGCTCACTTTCCCAACTTTCGCAAACTCGCTATTATGAACTCACGGCAAACCTTCTGACAATAGCATTTATGTTCTTCGGTTAAACCTCTGGCCACGCTACTTAAATTCTCTAATTAAATGCTTTCAAGAAATAAGGAGTTCTGCTTTCTTATATTGCTATTAAAAGAAAGTAAATAGTTGAAATTTGATTAGTAAGATGCATTATATTTCAGCTGTGGGTTAATAATGTTTTGGCCCTGGTTGGTTTAATTTAACTGAGCAACATCAGAAGAGATTAACAAACCTGCTGTTCAGGGGTCTGGCGAGTACGGTCTGGCGCAATCAAGTCAAATGCATCGGCCTAATTTTGATTGAGCACAAACCTCCTCCAACCATCATCATTATCAGCTAGCATTTACCCTGGGAACGGCAGGGGAGGAAACTTGTTACGCTGATTGCCACGTACTTAATGTTTTGCAGGATTGTTGACTCGATTAATTACTTGTTAGGGCCTTAACGCAGTTCTGCTTATTCGAGTTTCGGGGACCTGTGTCCATTAACGCGGGCGCGCTCTTGACCGGTTTAGCAGGGTCGAATGCTAGCGCCGTCTGGTTTTTTGTCATCTTCCTTGTGCAACGGTTGCACGTATTGCATCCATTACATTACATTACATTACAGGCATTTAGCAGACGCTCTTATCCAGAGCGACTTACACAACTTTTACACAGCATTTTACATTGTGTCCATTTATACAGCTGGATATATACTGAAGCAACGCAGGTTAAGTACCTTGCTCAAGGGTACAACGGCAGTGTCCTACCCGGGAATCGAACCTGCGACCTTTCGGTTACAAGCCCAGTCCTTACCCACTGTGCTATTCGATTGACTGGAAGAATTAGGGCGTCATGCGCTAGGCCGTCGGTTGCTCAATAGGCGTGTTTAATCTGTGGTCGGAGCGCTCTTTCACGAGGAAGTGAGTTTGCGTTTTTTTTTTGGGATTTTTCTTCCGCGTTCGAAATCCTCCGGCGAAAAATCGGGAGTCGACGGCCGATAAAGCCGGCCGCGGAGGCGCGGGGGAGGAAGCGAGGCTTTTCGCGGACGGCTCGGGGCGCGGGGCGAGCCGAAACGCGGCCGTAGCGTCGGGGCTCGCGTCGGAGACGTCCGCCAACCTGGGAGGATCGCGTCGCCGCGGCGAAAACGAAAGGAAACGAGTGAGGTCTCTCCGAGCCGGAGCTGCCCCCCCCCCCCTCGTTCGCTCGCCGCTTCTTTCGAGTAGCGGGAACCGCCGCTGGAGAAAGACCGAAATGTGGAAAAGGCGCAATTACCCGTGCGCTCGAGTAATGTGCTTCCGCCGCGTTCGTTAAGGAGTAAGAGCAATGCCGTATAGGTTGTTTAAGAGGCGACCGGGCGTTCCCCTGTCGGATAGACGGCCGGGCGGGAAGGCGACACGCCGGGTTTTTGTATCCGCTCGAAGCCGAGGGAGAGAGAGAGAGAGAGAAAGAGAGAAGTGGTCTGTAATTGCATTTGGGAGCGCAGGCTTGTTAGTGTAACAGCGGCGTGTTGGGGGGATGAGGGGGAAGGAGCCGTTTCCACAGTGGAGAAAAGGCCCAGGCCTCTCTGTAGTCACCCTGTCCTCCGGAGGGGGGGGGGGGGGGGCTCCACCGTGTTTTGGGGGCACAGGGGGTGGAGAGGTGGGGGGGAGAGGGGAGGGGAGAGAGGAGAGAGGCAGGGCCGGTCTGTAGTCTTGCCCTGGGTGCCCTGAGGTAAACCCCGTGTCACAAAGGGAATTTTTTATAACACGGTCTGTGGCCCCCCCCGGCCTCGCTCGGCGCGAGCCGGCGCAGAGCCGCTGACGTCACCAGCGCCGGGCCGCCTCAGGACCGCGGCCGCCGGATCACCGCCGGCTACGCCCCTCGCCTGCTCCGCCACCGTCAGAAGCCCTTCTGTGTTTTGGTTTTTTATTTCCCTTAACTCGTTTCAAGTGCGCAGTTATCGCAAACGGCCCGTTTGTGCGTTTTATTTCTCTATCTCTCTCTCTCTCTCTCTCTCCCTCTTCCTCTTCCTGCCTGCCTCCTGCTTTCTTTCTCTCTCCTTTCTGTCTCTTGTTCCCGCTTTCCTGTTTCCTGCTTTTGCTCGCTCGGGTGTTTTTGTCGTCCGTCCGGTCTGACGAGAGACCTCCGAACGTGGCGGGCGAGCCGTAAGAAAGGGACGGCGGCGGTTCCCGGAAAGTCGCGGGAGCCGCTTTGCCGCCAAAACCGCCGAGCGTTGACAGAATCCGGCGTCCCCTCCGCCGGCTCGTTTTTTCACCCGCCGGACGCGTCGTTTCCCGGACGGTGCCGGGAAGGTGCCGCGGTTCATTTCTCTGACGGCCGCCGGCGCCTGATCGAAGCGCACGGGGAGCCGAAACGGGATTTGTATTTTTGTATTTGTTGTTTTTAATGTACCTGGGGACCCAGGGACTACGGTCGAAAATTAGCCACGCTGGCTAAACTGGCACATTTTTACATTACATGACATTACAGGCATTTAGCAGACGCTCTTATCCAGAGCGACTTACACAACTTTTTACACATACAAAAATTGTATCCATTTATACAGCTGGATATATACTGAAGCAATTTCGGTTAAGTACCTTGCTCAAGGGTACAACGGCAGTGTCCTACCCGGGAATCGAACCTGCGACCTTTCGGTTACAAGCCCAGTTCCTTACCCACTGTGCTACGCTCCGTCCTTTTACAGAAATGTTTATTAACGTGCGCTGTCCCCTGTGAAAATAAACCGAGTAAAGTAAAGTAAAGTTAAACGGGCATTATCTGCCGCCGTCGAAGAGAGGGTTGGCGGACGCGAGGTTTTGCTGAATCGTTACCGTCGAGCGCTGGGGTGACGCGGCTCCCGAGGCGGTACTTTTGGCGGGAGGCGGATAAAACCTCTTCCTCGACGTCTGCGAAGAAGATGTGCTTTGAGGGCTCGCGCTTCAGAACTTAAAATGAATATCAGCCCCACGGCGCATTTTGTATTCGGACGGTCGTGTGACGAAGCCGCGAGCGTATTTCCAGATGTTTTCCCGACAGCTTACGGCATTTCTTACGGGTGCCACGGACATTGCCGTGAAGGGTTGTTTCACGGACGCCGCCATTTTGTAAAAAAAAAAAATATAGCCAGTCAGTAAGTCACCACTTTACTGCTACATTGGCTCAGCATCAGGAGGCACTGGCTGTAAGACTGTATTCATTAGTATCAGAAAATGTACCTTTTCATTAGCATTAATATCATAGACGTCCTGTTTAATAGGAGACATAGAACAATCAAACGTGCTTTGTTGGGGGAGCATTTAGCTGCCATTTAAAGAACGCCTTGGTTCTATATTTGTGCATAATCCATTAAAATTATGACAGAAAAAAAACATGAATCGAAGCTGCTTGCTCACTGTTACTGAAACACTTATGCAACAAAACAAACCACCGCTCCGGCCCTTTTTCGGTAATGGGCTCGTAATTAAAACCGTATGCCAAGCCTAATCCGCTTCTCCGAGGAAAATAATGTAGATACAAATGGTGTCCTAATAACCCTTAATTACAATGCAATGGTTTTTCTGTTACCAGTGGATTGTGGGGACATTTTAGTTCCCCCACCCGTTTTTTTTTTTTTTTTTTTTTTCTTCCCCCCCCCCCCCAATAGTCACTAAAAGGAAAAGATACCATGACCAGGCACACGGACACACACACACACACACACACAGGCACTCTCATACACACACACACACACACACACACACACACACACAGGCACTCTCATACACACACACACACACACACACACTCACATACGGGCACTCAACACACTCGCAAACACACATACACACATACATACTGTACACACACAAAAAATCACATACTGGCACTCAGATACACTCACATGCACACAAATGCACATATGCGTGCACGCACGCATGCACACACTTTCTCTCTCACACACACACGCACGCACACACACACACACACACACACACACACACACACACACACACACACACAACACATACACACACACACATGCGCACACATCCAAAGCAATATCTAGCCCATGAATCACTGGATGAGTCAGTTCCTGAGCGCGCTGCGGAAACCTCAGAGTTCTTGGCCGCTCTCAAAGCAGGAAATCCAGGCTTCTTAGAACTTCCCTTCCCAGCGCCCGGCCGCGGCGGCGCTGCTGGCGGCCGGCTCCCTCGGGTCCCCTCGCGTAGCGGGAAGCGTCGATTCGCCTCCGCGGCTGCGCGTCCTGGCCTCCCCCTTTTTTCCGGCGTGGGACGGGGGGGTCCTCCTCGACACTCGGCTACGTCCCGCCTTCCTCCGGGTTCAGGGTGTCCGGACGACATCTTTGTGGCTACGGTGCCGCGCTACAAAAATAAAGAGGGCGCTGCATTAGACAGCACCTGGGCCGGAGTGCTCGGTGTCAAAAGGCCGTGCTGTTGTTCTGGAGGTGCACAGGACTCTGGGAAGTCAGGTGGCGTCTCCAGGCTAGTTGAGCAGTGCTATGCGGGGGCATGCTAACTATGGTCCCGGTGACTGTGCTGGACCTTTATGTGTTTTCTCCCCCCCCCCGTGGGAGCCAGAGCACGGCCCGGCGAATGGAGCAGCGCCGACCTGAAGCCGACTGAAGCCAGATACGCGAACTCTCCTCCGGGAGGCCCAGGATGCGTAACGCGATTACGCAGCATAAACAGTTTAAACGCGCCGGCGGTTGGTAATGCATCTCGGTTGTAATGCAGTGAGTGATTTTTTGCAGTGTGTGTGCGTGTGTGTGTTTGTGTGTGTATTTATAAGGACTTCCACAGAGGATATAATTCTGTGCGGAAGTAGGTCTCCATTCTTAAGTCGTTAACATGGAAAGGTCACTTCACCATTTATCTGGATTGTTTTTAGTAGGCCTGCCATTTGAAGTATTGCTCCGAGACCCTTCAGGTCTTCATGTACATACATTACTGGCATTTAGCAGATGCTCTTACGCCACAGGGAGCCTGCACAGATTTGAGCATTTTTTTACATAGCATACATTGATACAGCTGGGTGTATTTATGAAGCCTGGTAAAAATACCTTGCTCAAGGGTACGGCAGCACTGATTTCCTACCTGGGAATCGAACCTGCAACCTTTCGGCCCGGTTCCCTGACCATCGTACCGCGCTACCACCCAGTGTAATCTCAGTGTAAATCCTGAAATCAGTGTAAAACGGCGCGGAACGTAGTGGCTGAATTTGCGTCGAGAGATTTCACCGAAGGATGTTCCTCACTGCTACAAATTTCAGCTTCCTGCATGAAACGCCATTACCTCAGTCAAGTCAATTCAACTCAAACTTTATTCATATAGCACATTTACAACAACCACAGTTGACCAAAGTGCTTGAACAAGCTTAAAATACCAAAAAATGAATATGAAAGTAATAAAAATAAGAATAAAAGGAAACAACAAACTTAGTAATCAAAGAATTATATAGAAGATAAAAACAAGGTGACAAGCTCAGCTCGAATTGAGTGCCAACAAGAAGAGGTGGGTCTTCAGCAGCGACTTAAAAGGTTCTGGGGATTCTGGTCAGCCTGAACGGAAACGCCGGCGCGCTGTAAGTGAGCACTTCCCTTTCAGAGAGGAAGCGGAGCAGGAAAAGCGAGCGGAGGCCTCGTCGGCCCGAGGGGGGGCCCGAGGGGACGTCCGCGCCTCACGACGCGGGAGCTTCACCGTCTCCAGGGCTTCGCCCAACTCGTCCGGGACCCGAGCGCTTCTGCGGTGCGGGAGGGGGCTGCCGTCTCGCCGTTGCTCGTGTAGCTTCCCTCTGAGGGTACGGATACATAGGGGGCCTCTCCCCTGCACCCTTTTGGAACCCCCCGGGCGCTCTCCCCCGCCCGCTGGGGTCCCCGGGCTCTTTTCGGCACGCGGACGCTTCTGCTTTGATGGGACGAAACCCTCGGGCCTTCTGCATTCCCTGGAAGACGGGACCATGAGAGAGAAAAACGGATACAGGCGTCCTCGGAAGGTGTTGAGGTAACAGCAGGGTTGAACTTGGCCACCTTGAGAAAAATGGAGGTTTGGGGGAAGAGGTGGGGCGGTTGGGGGGGAGGGGTGCGAGGAACAGAATACCTGGCTCATCGCCACTCATAGCTCTGGTTCCCCAGGGTTATTATATAAATGAATGTCAAGAACTCACCTACCCCCCCCCATCCCCCAAAGATTTTCTTTGATACTAAATGCTTCCCATTATTTAACTATAGCTGAATCAAAAACACATGAGAATGACAGAAGGAAACTGTTTATGCCCATAAGAAGAGAAAGAAAGTTTGCAATTAGCCGAAATGACAGCACTTTAATGCATCCTCTTTTTAAAAACAAGTTGTTCCAGTGTTTGACGCTTTGGGTGTGGAACCCTAGAGTTGGATAGAGTTCACTGGGTAGTATTAATATATGAAGGACATTGGTTTGGATATATATGTGGTTCAATATGACAATATGAACCTTTCTGAACTTGTGTTCAGCAGTGCCTACGTGATAAAAGCGTTTTATAATAACAATAGTAGTAATAATAATAACAATAATAACAATAATAACAATAATATTATTATATTCACCCATCCCAATTTTTGGTTGGCTGACTGGACATTTGCAAATATATTTTACCTGCATCACCATTTTAACTTGATCATTTGCCATTGAAACAAATCATTTTCATAATGTTGTTTTTAACTCTATCCCTGACCTGACCTGGTCCAACTGAGAGGAGAATGTCAAAATGGCCGCCCTGACTTTGGACCGCTCAGCACAGCACAGCAGTGCATCGCTGACCTCTCCTGACTTATTTCCCCCCCCGAGGATTACCTCAGCATTTTATCGGGATGCTTCCCATCTTGACCTGGTGGGGGTTCGGAATGCACCACCCCCCCAATCCCCCCCCCCACCGTGTGGCCGAAGGGGCCGTAAACGTGACCGCCGTCGGTCGGACCGCAAACAGAACAGCTTTCAGAAAATGAGATGTCACCTTGGTGCCGTTAGCGCCTCGGCGCGAGGAGCCGCCGGCGGCGAGCGCGGTGACGAACAATGGCCCGCCGGACATTCCAGACCCCGCCGGACCGGGCCGCGGCCGCCCTTTGTGCTCGCCCCGCTCGGGTTCGAGTTTCCGCGTCCCCGGCACGTGGCCGGCTTAGGGTCCGCCGACCGGGGGCTCGTAACTGTCAGGAGGGGGGGGAGGGAGGGGGGGGTCTGTTATCTACATGGCCTCTTATTTACGGCTTTAATTTCCGGACCCTTCCGCCACGCCGGCGGGGAGCTCGCGCATTCACACGCTGGAATGCGCCTGACTCAGACCCAGAGCCCGCTGAAGGTGGCGACGCTTTTGAATTATCGCCGTTATTGTGTACGCTTCAAGGTAAATATGAAAAGAAAACATGGTGTTGGTGGTACCTGGCTGATGAAGGGCTTCACATCGACCGAATGTCGATGCGGAGTGTTGTGACTGAAACCAGTGAAATGTTGAACACTCACATGCACACACAGTCCCACATGCAAACACAGTCACTCACTCACCACAAAAACACACTCACTCACTCACCACACAAACACACTCACTCACACACACACACTCACACGCACACAGTTACTTACTCTCTCTCACTCACTCACTCACCACACAAACACACTCACTTACACACAAACATACTCACTCACTCACTCACACACACACACACACACTTACTCACTCACTCACTCACCACACAAACACACTCACTCACACACACACACTCACACGCACACAGTTACTTACTCACTCTCACTCACTCACTCACCACACAAACACACTCACACACACACACACTTACTCACTCACTCACTCACTCACCACACAAACACACTCACACACACACACACACACACTTACTCACTCACTCACTCACTCACCACACAAACACACTCACTTACACACACACACACACACACTTACTCACTCACTCACTCACCACACAAACACACTCACTCGCACAAACACACACACACACATACACACACATCTTTTTGTTTCCACGTTTTTAATAATTTCGCTTCAGGCGGGACGGGTACTCTGGATTCTGGTTGAACGTGTGGGGACAGCTGCCTCCGGTCCCCGTCGGCCCGTCCCCGTCCTCGTCCCCGCGGGCGGGCCGGGAGCGGGGGGGGGGGGCGCGTGCGGGTTCGAGGCGGGGTATTTATAGCCCGGCGCGGCCCTGCCCCGTTCCCGCCGGTCTGAGAGAGGCGTGTAATAAACGCTCCGCTGCCGCCGGTAACCGAGGGGCATTCGCCGCCCGCCCGGCTGGACCCTCGCGCCGCGCACCTGGAGATCGGGATTGAAAAGCTCATCCATTTATCAGCGCCGCTGGTTGTATAGATTTATTCATGAAGCCTGAAAGACTTGGGGGTTGGGGGGGGGGGGGGGGGGGAATCCAGTTCAAATGGACCCATTTCTGCGGCGTTTGTTCGGCTGCCCGCTGTAGTCTGTTAAAGGACGGCCGATGCAGAGTATTTTACATTTATCTATAATGGGACTGACGGCGTCGCCTCGCAAATTTTTTTATTTTTATACGCTTTTTTTTTTTTTTTTTGCCCTGTACCCACGTGTCGTATTGTGTATAAGAAAAGCGAAGCTGCTCCTCAGGTGGCACAACTTTTGAAATAAAATATTTTTTGGGGTTTTCTTGGTACATTTTCCTTTTCAGAAGTCGCGAGGCGCGTACTGCTTTTTATTTTTTTTTAATTCGCAGCGCCGCGGTATATTGAAATTGCAAAAAAAAAATAATTTCAGTATGCCGCGGCTGTGAATAAAAAAATAATCGTTCTCGTTTCTTATTTGTGCGCGCCATCTCGGTGTTTTTGATAATCACCGTTCTGCGGGATAAACTGAAATGGAGTTTCGCCGAGGTTCCGGTTGTTTTAATGTTCCGCGCCGAATGTGCGTAATTGCATATTATATTTTCCAAATACGTTATGTGACCCTGGAATAGTTTCAGCATTGCCAGCGTAATCCTCCAGAGCCGACGCCGCGTCAGTGGAGCGTGTCCTGGCCGTGTTTTTGTGCTATAAGTTAATTATAATGGCGCGCTCTCGACAGCCTTGGCCCTTAACTACGCCTCTTTGTTACGGGTTTGCGAAAAAAAAGCCGTTCGCGGAATCATTACGGGGCGGATGGGAGATAACCACGCGAAAAAGAATTTTGCGCCGAAAATGACATTTCGAGTCCATTCATCCGCCGCTTCATTACCGGGGGTACCGAAGCCGGGCGGAACCGGTTCCCTTTAAACGAAGCTGCCGCATTCCAGCTCCGTGGAGAAGAAGAAGAAAAAAAAAAACCCAGAAAAGAAACGAGAGCAGTTTATGTAACACGTCGACGGGTGTCACAGCTTTAATGCGATGTCACAGCGACGGCCCGCTCCTACCCAGGCATCCGCGCGCTGCCCCGGCTCCTCCTTTATGTCCTCTAATAAGGACATTTCCATGGAGCGGCGTTGGGGGGACCGCAGTATGTAATTATCCGCTAATACCCCCTGTAAGTGTCGCGCGGGTGACATTCCCCCGCCGCTCGAACACGGCGGTAATTAGTCCGCCGGCGGGCGGGCGCGTCGCGGCGGCGCGCCTGACGGGCCAGTGATTACCGGGCCGGATTCGGGGGCGCCGGGCCGGGCCGGGTCGGCGGCGAAAGTGACGGAGCCGAGAGCGCCGACACCTCTCCCTGCGAATTTAAGCGCCGCGCGACGGTTGCCACGGAGCCCCCCCACCCGTGGGCGGAACGCGCGGCCCGACGACAGCTCTCGGCGGAGACCTGTGAGAATTTAATCACCTCGAGGAAGGTCGCCGCCCGGGGCGGAGGGGAACGGGCGGACGGCATTCGCCTGCGGGGGGGGGGGGCGCTACCTGCGGAATCTGCGCCTCGCCGTTGGGTCGGATCCGGGCGGCGTCGCGCGGAAACGACGGTCTAGCGGCCGTCCGCTGGATCCAATCATGGCAAGGGTAGTCGCTTCACGACACCCCCGGGTCGGCAAACCGCAAATAATGCGAATGTGGCTCCAATTTATTATCTGTGCACATTTAAATAAATAAAAAATCTGTTTCCACAGCTGTCTACAAACTTTCCTGTCTTTCGCTAGAAATATTGGGTCCTTGAATGCAGAGATTGTTCTACTCTGTTGCTTTGGGACTTACCGAGTGACCACACACAAACGCCAGTTCTGAACTGTTTCCGTACAAAAGGGCCAAGAAATTGAGCAGAGCTGCAGTTACAGTACGAGGTTTGTAATAGGACGTCTTCCTGTGTGTCAAGTCTTGTTGAAGGCACACGAAAAAAGCCAGCGAGTTGCCAGATGTTGAAATTTAGTGAGTGTGTGGGTGTTCCATTGACCTGAGCCGCGTGAAATAGCCGCAGTTGTCTCTGTATGTGTTGCGCGTGCTTCATTAAGCCAGACAAGTCTAGTAGCAAAGTGTGCCATTGGGTCCAGACTGCGAAACAATCAATACGCGCACTCTGGAGCAATTCTTCCATGGCTGGGAAGCTCATTCTGCTGAAGGAGAATCATTAGGTCTCTCCACACAAACGCCTGGCACCCGGAGTGGAAATAATCAGTCTGCAGCAGTAGCAACTGGAGGCCAGTCTCACTCCTGCATACGGATAACAATTTTGTCAGGTGCAGATGAGGGGAAAATTGAAGGAGAGTCCATTCCTGACAGAGGATGTCCCTGCTCTTCCGTTCATAGCCTGGGGGTGGGGTTAAAACCGTTTGATTAACGAAACATGCAAGGACACACACCCGTGTGCAGAACGCACGGCGAGGCTGCAATGGGTTTCACGGTAGATCAACCCGTCATCGATTGTTTATTACGTTCGTTTGGGCGACTATGGGGGTGGGGGGGGGGGCGGTTGGTGGGTGGCTTTGGGGGTCAGGAGGGTCTTCTTAATTACAGAGAGCAGAAATGCGTCCATTTTCATATCATCCCCACAATTACCGGACGACAAAGGAAGTGAAAAAAACGACACGTCGACCAACGTCGTCGTGCGGGATCACGGTAAAGGGGGGGGAGGACGAATTAGCGAGTAAATAGGCTGGTCCCGGCGCCGGCGGGTTTGGATAGGGCGTTAATGACTCCCGCCGCCGCACGGTTCACACCGGCGGAATAAAAGGGCCGCGTCCCACATCGCCGAGTGCCGAGGAGGTACCTCAGCGCACAAGACGGGCGCCCGCTTTCACGGAACGCGCGCCATTGAGATGCAAAGCACCTCGCAGAGAAAAGCTTGAAAGGCGGCATTTTTAGGTCATCGTTAATTGAATCCCGCGCCCGACGACGGGGGGAGAAATATATTACAGTGGCGTAAGTATTTAATGTCATTAATACAGACGCGGCGATGGGGGGGGGGGGGGGGGGGGGATACGGAGCACCTTTATTACGGCCTTTCTGCGGCGGACAAAAGGCCCGGCCTGTTTTTCTCTCCCCGGAGCGGCGAAACAGGCGCGGCGGATTCGCGCGCGCGCGTCTCCGGCGGCTCGCTCGGCGAGCTTTTCCTCCCCCCTGCCGAAATTTTAGCCTGGCCGGGAGCGACCCCCCCCCCCCCCCCCCTCCTGTCCCCGTTCTGGTCGCCTGCCGGGTCAGCCATTCGGAGCGGCCCCGGTGTTTACCGAGCGCCGTCGTCATCGGTTACGCAAACACGCCTCGCATAGTGGCGGTCAAATTATGCAAACCGGTTCTCCAGTAATAAAGAATGCTGCTGCTCTGCTCGTAACGGACCAACTGAACCATTGAGGAAACCGGGAAACAGTTTGTTGGACTCGAGTCATGGGTCAGATTGCAATCCGGATTTATTAGAAAGCACCATTGCAGAACAGTGTGAACTAACATGCTTTTATTTACAAATTGTGGAGGACCACACTGTAATACCATTTCAATAAAAATAACAATAAGGAATAGCTTGAAGTAAAGCTACATGATAGACACCCCCCCCCCCCCCATACTGTATTTTCATGAGGTTATGCACTCTGAAACAAACAGTGAGAGAACATGTTACTGCAGGTGAAGCTTGTATGCATTTGGGTGGAAGGCCATCAGGTGTATAGGCTGTGTGTGAGTGACCTCCCATTTCTTAGGTTGTAGGGGTTCAAGTTTGTGGAAAGGACATGGATCAGTAGGCTGGACTCGACACACAGCAGTCAATCAAATCCTCTTCGGGTGCCCTCCTCTCTCCTTACCTCCAGGGTAGGGAAGGAGTCAGATGGGGTCCCGGATGATCTGGCAGCTCCTGCTGCCAGACTCCCCAGATCGTGGATTAAGTGTTTTGGGAGGCCGGCCCGAACAGGTGCGAATGGAATGAACCGTTCGCATCGAGTTGGCATAGCGATGTCTCGACAGGATAGGTAGTGCTGTGCTTTAGCGAGAGGACGCGCTTCCGGACCGACAGAAATCCGCCCGCTCGGCCGCGCCTCTGAAGAGAACTGAAACGTCGACTCGTTTCGAAAACCCGACAGAAGAAAAAAAAAGAGAAAAGGGTTGAACGCGGGGGTTTGCGGTGCTAAACAGCCGCGTAACAGGCCTCCTCCGGCACCTCTCGCAGGCAGAGCTCGTGGAAAAAGCATTAGACGTTACAATGGACCGGGGGGGGGGGGGGGGGGGAGAGCAAACAATGCGCCGCGGCGGCTACGCTCATTAGCTAGCGCGGCCGCTCGCCGGCCTGACCCCCGGGCGCTTAGCGGAAACCGCCGGGCCTTTTCACGGAACGGCGCGGGAGGAAGCGCTGCCAGTCCCAACTGGCAAACGAGGCGTCCGCCTCAACGGTTATCGCTAATGTCGGTGGGCTTAAGTAAGCCGCTGCCCGTTCTAAACAGATTTCCCCCCTCTTTGTTGACATGCCTCTTCCTTTCAGCTCTCTCTGAATTACCATTGCCGGGAGTTCGGTCAAGTATAATGGATTTTGTTTCGACTGGAGAGACTCTTCTGTTTTATTCAGTAGGGTACCAGCTGACATCGCGGTTACGGTTGGAGAAAGATTACGAGATATGTTTCCTACAAGTGTGAAGTCTTGTTCATTGGTACCAATGAGAAGGCATTGTACTCTGCTGTACCAAGCAAGATTTAATCTTTTTTTTTTTTGTTGTTGTTGTTGCTTTTTTTTTTTTTACATTTGTAGGTTTTCAGACACTTTTTGTTAGTTATGGATTAAACAATTTCTAGTTTCAGACCTCACTTGTAATTTATTTATTTTTGAGAGGGTTTAAAACAAAGCGTATATTTTAATAGTTATTGTAAAACTACAAGATTTAACTTTCCCTAGCCAGTGTTACACAAGGGCAACGAAAGGACAAGTTTGAAGAAATGAGATGCCATTCACATGGTGCTTGTATTATTTAGGGTAATGGCATAACAGACCTACTCCAAATTATCATTCCTTATTGCCAATTAATGTTCTGCTATTTGCATTTTGATTTTAATTGAAGTAAGAATATGTAAAGTTACTTAATTTATGCCAACTCTAGAAAGCCAAGAGGCAGTACTCTGAGCTGTGTATCCTTCACCTTTATTGTGATGTGTGGTCAGAGGATTTTTGGCCGTTGGTTACCCCTATGGATTTTAATATGTAATCTTTTTTGCCTGTTGTACTCCGTCTTCCTTATTATTATACTCATTGATATGTCGAGTACTTTTTTTGTAGATTTTTGTCTTTAACTTCAGTCGTAGATGTATAATCTCTGAGACCATTAAGCTTTTTTTTTTGTCATGGGAATTTTTTTTGAGTGGCAATTTACGGACAACGTATTTAATTTATTTTGAATCACTTTACTATAGCAAATTATATTGAACGATAACAAAGCTACCATTAGTATTCATTATGGAAATGTAATTCATGCTTATATACCTGAAGCAATGATAAAGGTAATTATTTGATTGTGCTGTAAATATTGATTTAAATGTGTATATAATAGGAGTGAATAAATTGGTTGTATTCAAAATATTAGCCTATGCATTTCCCTTTATCTGTAGCCTCGCTAGGTTCGTAGATTTTTGTTTGCTGATTTCTTACTTTTGTTCGAGTGAAAGAGAGAGAATAAATATAAAATAAATAAGCCAAAGAAATAATTGAATTCAGCGCAGAAAAGGTGTGAGTTCCAGTGTCTGTGCAAAGCTGTCAAATACTCGACTAGATGTGGAAATACAACAGTTCGACATTCCATTCACTGACTTTCCTTTGTTAGTATTGATTTGCTCCTGAAAGATATCAAGTACTTTTCCTGTCCTACAGAAAGCAAGGAGTATCTTAATTATAACATGTACTCCTTTAAGAAAGTCCTTAAGACATAGTTTGTTTAAGTAATATTCATTTCACAGAGCTCTTCCGACTAAACTGTCAGTGAAACACACGGACTGCCTGCAAGTTGTGTGTTCTGTCGTATTCATTGTGCCCGATACATCGTTGCGTATTTATCGATACACTGATACTTCATATCATATACAGATGTGTCCCCGCCATTGCTTTGTGTGCCATAATCCCCTAAAAGCGCGCATCATAAATAGCCTTTTCAAAACCGGCTGTTGTGTGTACACACACACGTGACCTCGCGAGCCGAATAAGCAGCTTAAGGATATGGGTTTGCCATGGTCGCGCCACCTTGCCTTGCGCTTCTCAGTGCCCTAATGAAATCGCCCGGGGAACGTTTGATCTTCAAAAGTGGTGCTTCACCAAAAGTGCGTCTTCACCAAGTCGCTCCTTTCCTCAGGAATCCGCTGTTTCCTCCTCGTCTGTTTGCAGACTCTCTCCTTCTGTCCTACGTGGGCTTAATTGTTTCTCGGGTAATGAAAGGGGTGCAGCTGTTTTCGATTTGGCTAACGTCGGATAAAAATGATCGCGTCCTGCGGAGAAAAGAAAATCTTGTGGAAGGGTTCCTGGATCCGTGGACCTGAATGATAAAGATGACTCACGCAAAAACAATGACACGCGTGAACGAAGTTCACTGTTTCTCTGAACTGATGTGCTTCAAACTATGCTGTGGTAACGGTTTCCTGCATTTAAATTAAAAGCTGATGGTTGGTCTCAACCAAAAGCGTAAGACTCCTTGGTCAGCGTCTCTGCTCGTACGGATGGTTCGATTCCTGAGTAGGACCTTGCTGTTGCCCTTGTACCTGTTTGCTGAGTGGTAGTAGTGTACCTGTGTGTTGAGTGCTCGCCGTGTACCTGTGTGTTCAGTGGTAGTAGCGTACTCCTGTGTTGAGTGGTAGCAGTGTACTTGTGTGTTGAGTGGTAGTCATATACCTGGGTGTTGAGTAGTTGTAGTGTACCTGTGTGTTTGGTGGTAGTAGTGTACCTGTGTGTTCAGTGGTCATTGTGTACCTGTGTGTTCAGTGGTAGACATATACCTGGGTTTTGAGTGGTTGTAGTGTGGCAGCAGTGCAGTATAATGGGTAAAGAGCTGGTCTTGTAACCTAAAGGTCACAGGTTTGATTCCCAGGTTGGAAACTGCTGTTGTACCTTTGAGCAAGGTACTTAACCTGCATTGCTGCACTGTATAAATGGATGCTGTGTAAAACGTTGTGTAAGTCGCTCTGGATAAGAGAGTCTGCTAAATGCCTGTGATGTAACGTAAAGGATGGCGAGGTAGGGGATCTGTGTTTCGTAATCCCCGTTAGAAGCCCTGCCGCTGCACCCATGGTCGGTCGCGTGGGTCCGGCTAGGCTAAGCCGCTTTGCGCTGACGCGGGTCCCGGGTCCCAGAACAGCTGGTGAGCGTGCGCTCGCCCGCACGAAGCTGTGAACGGGCGGCATGTCGGGGCACGTCCTGGCTGAGATGTCCCCCGAGGGTGTGGGGGGGGGGGGGGGGGGGGGACTCTGGGATCACACCTGCGGGTGTTCCGGGGACGCTGGGCCGACGCCGGGCTGGACGCGGGCTCCGGATGCGGTCCTGGGACTCCACGCGGGGGGGGAAGCGGACCGACGCGGTCCCGTCTGCGGGAGACCGGTGCCATCGGAACACCTGCTGCCCTGGCGGTTCCATGTCGCGCATCTGTGTGTGTGTGTGTGTGCGTGTGTGTGTTACTGCTTCGGTGGGCAGATTCCATGTTGGTGTACGGTAGACTGATTAATGTTAATGCCACGAGGGATCAGGTGAGCCCTGTTACTCTTGTGAGAGTTTTTTTTTTTTTACTGAACGTTTCTCCGCTTATCGCAGTCTTAGCGGTGCAGGACGCGCCTCCGGCTCCTGTGACTGAACGCGATTGCGTTAGGACGTCAGGCACAGTCAGCCGCGCGCCGCTTCGGATCCTTCCGCCAGCGAGATCATGTGACGAAAGAAGGGATTCGGAAAACCCGGGGGGGGGGCCCCTCGTGGCGTCACCAGACGGGCGTTCGCGCCGCGCGGGGGGCGCGACAGGGGGAGGGAAAGGCGTCCGAACGCCGCCCGGACGAGAGGACGCGTCGCCGCGCATCTCTGCCGCTTCCTGCCCGCGGTGCGGCTAGTCACACGGAACGCCGCATCGCGCACCGTTACCCGCCCGCTAATCCTGCGCCGCGAGTGCTTCCGCGTAACTTCCTGGTTTCGTGCCTGAATTTCAGACATTCCTTCTCCATCGATTCTGTGAAACATTAACGAGCAGGTTTCCCCCCTCCCCCCCCCCCTTTTTTTTTTTGTCGTCCGTGTTTTTCCCCGGTCCCGTCCCTGTTTTGTTTGGCAAAGCTCGGCGCGACTAAATGATGCCATTGTTCCTTGTTTTTTTGTTTTTTGTTTCCCCCTCTCTCCTTTATGGAAGCGGCAAGTGGCAGAAAGTACACAAACAGTCGTCTAGCGGGCCTTCGTTGCGAGTGGATTTCCATGCTGATTTGGTTATGGCCTCTCGACATATTTCTGCTTTTGAGAAGAGACGCGTTTAGCGCCTAGTGCGTTTCGCGTGGGGGGGGGGTTGTACTCTTATTTATTTTATTTTTTTGTCAGTTTGCCAAGTTTGTGCTGGGAGCAGCACTTTTTTTTTGTTCTCTCTCTCGCTCTGTTAAGGTTTGATTTGTTAATGACGCGAGATGGAGAGAGACTTCCTGCTACACCTCTTTGTGGATTTCAGACAGGGGCCGCGTTCATTAGGGCCCGGGCTCGGCTCTGCAGGCGCGCGGCGCGCTAATGTAGCGTAAGAGCTTTTTACGCACGGGCCGCCCCCCCCCCGACCCAACCCCCTCCCAACACACCCACCCCCACACACACACACCCTGCATCCCGGAGGCCAGGCCCAACTCGCCCGCGTTCGCATCGTCGCCCCCCCCCCCCCACACACACCACCCCCCGCATCCCGGAGGCCAGGCCCAGCTCGCCCGCGTCCGCGTCGTCGCCGTCCTTTAATCACGAGTCGGACGTCCGTTTCTTCCCCGTTCTGAAAGGCGCGGGTCGAAACCCTAAATAATCTGCGGTAGCTGGCGTAGAGAAACAGAGGGAGGGTGAAAGAGAGAGAGGGAGGGAGGGAGGGAGGGAGGGATAAGGGGAGGAAAAGAGGGTAAGAGAGGGAGGCGAGAGAGCCGGGCGGCTGAATGTTTTTGTCCCTTTCGCCGCGGGATCCGGCCCTCGCCCATGCGCCGTGGGTTTGGAGTGCGGCGCCTGCCTTGAGGACGCTGAGTGTGGCCGCGGTATATTGTAGCATGACTAATCTCCCGCTCCCATCTGCCACCAAGATCCAGACAAACAGCCCCCTCTCCAGCCTCATCTGGAGCCATATTGCACCAATCACAACATTCCACCCCCCCCTCGCTCCCCCCCTCCCCTCCCCTACCAGCACAAGCCACGGACGGCGACAGCTCAGCCGCCACGGCCAGCTCCGCGAAGACCGTAGGCATGACACCATGAAACACGACAGCCCTAAACATCGGACGCAGAGCTGTTTAATTACTCTCACACATGCTCCAGAGCTGCAAGCCTCTCTCTTTCTCTCCCCCTCTCCCTCTCTCTCTCTCCTCTCTCCCCCTTTCTCTCTCTCTCTCCCTCTCTCTCTCTCTCTCTCTCTCTCTCTCTCTCTCTCTCTCTCTCTCTCTCTCTCTCTCTCTCTCCCCCCCTCTCTCTCTCTCCCCCTCTCCCTCTCTTTCTCTCTCTCTGTCTCCCTCTCTCTCTCTCTCCCTCCCTCTGTCTCTCTCTGTCTCCCTCTCTCTCTCCCTCTCTTTCTTTCTCTTTCTCTCTCTCCCTCTCCCTCTCTCTCTCCCCCCCCTCCCCCTCACCTCTCTGTCTCCCTCTCTCCTCTCTCTCCCCCCCCCCCTCCCTCTCTCTCTCTCTCCCCCTCTCTCTCTCTCGCGCGCCATCGTCGGAGAAGCCTTGTGCCGCCAGCTTTGGTCTATTTGGAATTTTCGGTTCAAATTCTTTCGCTTTTCTCCTCCTTTGATTTAGCTGAGACTGGCCATTTTAGACGCGGATATTCCGAGACTCCTCCGAACGCTTGGTATTTCAGGCTTCGCTGCGAGAGAAGAACAGCTGCCGCCGGATCTGGGTCAAAACTACACCTCTCTCACGCGAACAGCGCCCGCCAAACACGTCGCTTTCCATTTTCTTCGCCATTTGAAGTTACCTCTTTCTGGCTGTTGTAAAAATTGTCTTTGAAAATGCGCTCGGGGTGGGGGGTGGGGGGTGGGGGGGGGGAGAGAAAAAAAACAGATCTTCCCATTCAGCTCGCTACGGATTTGTGTAGGTATTTTTTTATTTTTGTATTTTTACAAGTCTGGTCAGGGCCGCGCGCGTCGCCCTGACCCGCTGTTTCATTTCGAGGCTCATTCTTCTCCCGCGCGATGAACGCGCTCACTTTCAGAGCGCGGCTATTAACGAAAGTCCGTAATTGAATATTCCTTCGCTGCCCGCCCTTGAAAGTATCGCGTCCGAGACAAAGGCTAACCGCGGAGAGGGTCAGAGGCAAGATTTCCGACGAGAACGAGGCGCTGACGGCTCTCGACTTCGCCGCTTTTTCGGCGGGAGGGACGGCGAAAAGGAATAACGGACGAAAAGCGGAAAAACGAGCTATTAATAGCTGAAAGCGCGGAAAGGCCCGTTTGCGAATTTGCGTCTCTTCGCCGACGACTTGACTTTTTAAAGGAAGTCATCGGTCTGATTGCGGCTTTCGGGGGGGGCGGGTGCTCTCGTGGGGGAACGCCGCGTAAGGAACAGAGGCCGAGGTAAATGATTTAACGGCGATTTATTCCCGAGCAAACGAGCGCTGGGCGGCCACAGCCACGCGCGGTGATTAAGCGGGCCGGCGTCGGCGATCGATTTTTTCGCGGGCGCTCTGTTGCGTCGCGCGGATCGGCGAACCGTGGCCCCCCGGCGAGGGAGCCGGTGCGGCGGTGTCACCTCGCGCTCGTCGCCGCGGGAGAGCGGGAATGTGCCGCCATCCCCCCCCCCCCCCCCCCCCCCCGAGCCCGCTGACCCGATCTGATTCGTAGCGCGTCGACCGCGCGCACGCTCAACCCAACCGTCTCGCCAACCGAGCGATTTTTTTAAAAACGAAGCGTAGGCCCGCCACGCTCTGCCGACGGACGACGTGGCGGCGAGTTCTCGCGGACAGAACGGGACATTCCGAAATTTGAGAAAAAATGAATTGGATGAATACGTGCTTTAAATTATTTCTGCAGTTTAAGATTATTGATTAGGTTATATCTAGTCCTACATATATATACAGCATATATATACACACATTTATGCACTACAGGTGGACTAGTGGAGCATTAACATAAGCAGCACAAGCACTGTAAAAATGTGCTTTTTCACCGTAGTGATTTTTAATGCCCAACAGAGTGATTGTGTATGCATCGGAACAAGGTGCGCTGCCATTTTAGGACATAGGTTTATGTGGCTGGGCTACTCTGCTTCCCCCACTTTGGTTTGACCCGTTTACATCGCTTGTCCTGTAGTTTGAAAGGTGGGAAACGGTGCTCGTGACGCCCGTTGGCGCACTTATCCGAAGTTTATCAGACGGCTTGCATATTCATAATCCGACTTTAAGATTAGAATAATTGTGGTACTAATAGTAAAAGGAATAATGAAGCCGAACCGCTGAGGGGTGAAGATCTACCATCTTGCTTTTAATTTTAAATGAGTCTGATTAGAATCCTTCCATGATATTTTGGTTCGGGGAAAGGTCGCCGGGGAACGGGGCCCTTGATTAGGGGGAAGGGTGCTGTGCGCTCTGTCGCCGATCTCGTTACTGCTCGAAATTTCATTCGACGGGATTTAAAGTGCCCCCTCGGGACGGCCGTCCATTTTATCAGGGGGGTCCTGCGCAACGCAACACGCTGCGACACGCGTGCTAATGGACGGCCTGGAGATCCCCGTTCTCCCCCCGTGCTGCATGCAGTCAGGGTTATTATGGGGAGCGTCACTCAATCAAAAGATCACAGTAACAACATTATTATTATTATCATTAGTGTTATTAATTTATGGATATGTAATTTACATTACATTACAGGCATTTAGCAGATGCTTTTATCCAGAGCGACTTGCGCTGCTTCTTTTTTTTTTACATAGTATTTACACAGCTGGATATATACTGAATCAATGCAGGTTAAGTACCTTGCTCAAGGGTACGACGCCAGTGTGCTACCGGGGAATCGAACCTGTGACCTTTAGGTTACGAGACCTCCTCCTTACCCGTTACACTGCACTGCCGCCCGCAATTTGAGGTACGTGAGTAAAGGAGTGCACTGGCGTGGCTGAGGTCGCTGGTGCGGTGGCGTACCTGGGGGCGGCTCTAGGAGAGGGGTGTCCCCGGGGGCACGCCCGTCTTTGGAAGCTCCCGGGCGCTAACCATTTCCCCGACGGAGATGAATCCCCCGCAGGAGGGCCCGGCGGTGCGTGCCAGCCTCTGCTCTCTATGCCGGGGACAGCCAGGACCCGCCAGGGCCTGATTAATACAGAACTACAGGCACAGGCACAACAATGGGGCCCTTTCTTCCCTCTGCCCCCCCCCCCAGACCCCCTCTCTGCAAACCCTTGCCGCCACCCCCCCCAGACCCCCTCTCTGTAGACCCCCGCTGCCCTCCCCAAACCCCCACTGCAATTTTTACCGCTCATCCGTTGGAAAGTGATGGGTTTTTTTTTAATGGGTGATGGGTCTTTTTTTTGGGGGGGGGGGGGGAGAGTATTCGGGGGAAATATGATAGATAAGAGAACACAGCTGTAAAAGCCTGTTGTTGTCAGACACATGGTTTACGTTTAGCCATTGTACGGGGGGGGGGGGGGTGGGGGCGGCATTAATAATTCATCACTCTGCTCCCGGTCTTGTGCATTGGGGTTGCGGGTGGTGTTTTTTTTGTGGGGGGGCCAGGGGGGGGGCACCTGTGGGATCGCAGGCAAAAACACCAGACGTTTCAAACCGTCCACGTAAACACGGGCCTGCGGAAAACTCTCTCCTCCGCGGTGAACCGGTCTCCCCCTCGTGTGTCCCCCCTCACTCCTCAACCCCAGGCTACAAAACCCCCCAGAAAAGGAACAGGTGCTGGGTGCTGCCCTTACAACCCTAACCCTCGAAAATGTCCCAAAATGATGACATTTTGAAACGACGCATCTCAAATTAAACATGTTTCTCTGCTCAGGCTTCCACAACGCTCATTTCCAAACCCCCGCCCCACCCCAAACCTCAGATACTTCCAGTTGCAGAAGAAAAAACTAAAACAGACACACACACACACACACACACACACACACACACAGCAGAATGAGACCAGTCTACCACATTATGAGCCTTGCCTCACTGGAAGTGATTACCACTGTACTTCATTATTCGTGGGGAAGGGGGGTGGGGGGATTTGAGGTTGTATGCATGTGTGTGGGGGGGCTTGGCCTGGGGGGGGGGGGGGGGGGGTTGAGGTTGGAGGAGGTGAGGGGGGGGTGGAAAAAAGAAAAAGAAGAACCATTTAGTGGTTGGAATAGATTCCCCCCCCCTTCCCCAGCTTGTGAGTGGGATCTGCACTGTCAGCATTCAGCGCACAAAAACAGAATTCAGTACGAGTTCCCTTCCCCCGGCTCTCTGGGAGGGTTTTTTTTCTCCAGTTTTCCTCTCCCCTCCTCCCTCTTTCCCTCCCACCCCCCCTCTCGTGAACCGACGTTCTGGAAGGAACATATGCTGATGGCCCCACTTTACAGGGGCTGCGTGAATACAGCTAACCCAGAGAGGAAGAGATTTTTTTCGAGAGGAAAGGGAGTTGGGGGGGGGGGGGGGTTTCGAGGGTAGCGGTGGGCCTGGGAACATCCACAAGGCTCTGAGAGTGAAGTTGTTTGATTGGTGAAGATCGAATTTATTTTTTTCTCACGCAGTACGTCTGACACGTTACATTACATTACATTACAGGCATTTAGCAGACGCTCTTATCCAGAGCGACTTACACAACTTTTTTCACATAGCATTTTACATTGTATCCATTTATACAGCTGGATATATACTGAAGCAATTTCGGTTAAGTACCTCGCTCAAGGGTACAACGGCAGTGTCCTACCCGGGAATCGAACCTGCAACCTTTCGGTTACAAGCCCAGTTCCTTACCCACTGTGCTACACACGTGCCAAAGCTCGATTCGCTGTGTGTCCACGACCTCCTCCACCCCTAAATGAGTTCCGATCTGTAATTTGTACAGCCCGATTTTTTGGCCCGTAAGTTTGTACTGGGGGGGGGGGGCGGGGGCGGGGTGGGGGGGGGGGGGGGGGGTGTCTGGATGTGTTTAGAGACCCAAGGTCCTTTTTGGCTCCCTTCAAAAAAAAATTTTTTTTTTTTTCCAACCCGGATCATCATCATCTGGGGTTTTCCGGGATGAGTTTTTAATGGGAATGCGATTCGGGGGTTGGATCGTTTTACAACCGTGAGCACGCAAGGAAAATGCGGGGGCGCGCCTTAGGGGAAGGCCTCGCGCGTATCCGGGGGGGGAACCGATTCTCTCCCCCCCTGAGCCAAGAGACGGGCGGGGGGGGGGGGGGGGGGGCGGAGGAGGCGTTTGATCGATGGCGGATTTTAAAGCCGCGCCGGTATCGCTCCGGATATTTTTTTCGGAGGACGGCTCCCCGCTCTTCGTAAACCTTCGTCCGGCGGTCCTCCGGCTGAGAATTCGGGTCCGGATTTAAGAGGCCGTCGACGGTCCCCCCGAAAGGCCGGGTCGGCGCGTAAAAGGCTTTTTTTACGGAGAGCCCCCGACGCCGCTCCTGCGGGAGGCAGCAGCCGGGCCGCGTTAACGACCCCCAGGCCCCTCCTCCCGCCGGCTCTCGGGCCGCGCCCCCCCCCCCCCCCCCCCCCCCCCCCCGTTTCTCTTTCACGCCCCCCGCCGGTCTCTCTTTTTTACGGCGCGTCTCTTTTTTTTTTACCCCCGGCTTCGCGGGTTCCCCCCCCCGCGTCTCGTGGCCGCGTGTGAAAGCGGGCGCTCGGGTACCGCGGGTCGATTCGGGAGCCGTTTGCCCACGGAAGCGATTCGCTTTTCGAACTAAACGTTTGAATCGGGCGTCCGCGGAGGAGGAGAGACACCGTCGCGACTGCTTCATCGAGTCGCCAGAGTTCGATTTTGAATGCTTTGGTATCATTGGTCAAAAGAACGGGGGAAAAAAAAACGATAGGGGGTTTCAGCAACTGCAGTAACCCGTCAGAGAAACTTTTTAGAATGTTTTTTTTGTTTCCTCCTTCGCCCTCTCCTCCGTTGTTGTCGCCGGGGCGTTACGCCCGCTGCGCGTTGCGGCCCCCCCGGGGGGCCGGATCCAAAGGCGTTTCCGCGGCGATTGACGCGGCGCTCCCGTCTTTGACCGTTGGCGGTTTTTTTTTTTCTCTCTCCAGGCCTGTCTCACCCTAGCGGGCTCCGGGCCGCGGCCGGGAGCGGGAGGGGGGGGGGGGGTGTGAACCCGAAACCGCCGCCATGGATCCCAGCAGCTGGAGCGGCAGCGAGAGCCCCGGCGAGGACCTGGAGCGCATGAGCGACTCGGCCGACAAGCCCATGGACAACGACGCCGAGGGCGTGTGGAGCCCCGACATCGAGCAGAGCTTCCAGGAGGCGCTGGCCATCTACCCGCCCTGCGGCCGCCGCAAGATCATCCTGTCCGACGAGGGCAAGATGTACGGTGAGTAGCCGGGGGCGGGGCCGGCAGGGTGGGGGGGGCGGGGCGTGGCCGGGAAGGGCCGGGGGAGCGTGGCCAGGAGGGGGCGGGGCGTGGCCAGAAGGGCCGGGGGCGTGGCCGGGAGGGGTGGGGCGGGTTGGGAAGGGCCGGGGGCGTGGCCGGGAGGGATGGGAGGGGCGGGGTGTGGGGGAAGGGCCGGGGGGTGTGGCCGGGAGGGGTGGGGGGCGGGACGTGGTTGGGAAGGGCCGGGGGGCGTGGCCAGGAGAGGTGGGGGGCGGGGCTCGGAGTACTTTACTATGACCTTGTCAAGCTCTCATTCCTTCACACAACAGACACTACCAGTGTTTTCATGATTATTATCATTAATATTCATTGTCATTCGTGATTCATTATTCATCGTTATTATTTCTCAGTTATCATTAGTATTCATCACTATTCTGCTATAAAGATGCATGTCATAAAGCAAAAGTATTGTCATTAACATCGTGTTTTTATTTGTAAGACACTACAGTGTTTTTTGTATAACATTATGTAAAATGTAAGAATATGAAATAATGATGATATGATAATTATGTATATATAAATATATTTAGTGTAATATAGGCCTAATATATGTATAATATTTTTAGTACCGTGCATTGTGAGGTGCAAGTATGCGGTGCTTCTCCGTCCCTCGAGAGCGAGGGAAGAGGGGAAAGGGATGGGGAAAAAAAAAAAAAAAAAACGCAGGTTCGCGGACGTGACGCGAGCGAAATTGACAATCTGGGATTCATGAGCGAGGCGCGGGGGTCCGCGTGTCCCCGGCGATGGCAGCCCCCGCGCATTAATGCCCCCGGAGAAGTGCGGGTCTATAAGTAAAGCAGCGTGAACTATTAGCCGGGAACAGATGGTGCTGCGGCTGCCACCAGCTGTGTCCCCTCCCTCCCCCCCCCCTCCCCTCCTCTCCTCCTCTCCTCGTCCCTGGCCGGGTGATGTAATGGAAAAAGGGGGAATATTTTCTTTCTGCGGCTCTGGAGTCTCTCGCGGGCTGCCGGGTGTCGAGTGAAAGCCCCCCCCCCCCCCCCCCCCCCCCCCCCCCCCGGGCCGTTGGTTCGCAGCTGTCATGTGACCCCTCCGGCCAAATGGAATGCGGAGCCCGGGAGCGGCCGCCAGGCCCCCTCGGCTGCCGCCCGCAATGGAGGGCCTCAGAGAGGCGGGAAAGCGCCCAGCGCCAGAGAGGGCCGGCGCGCTCGCCCGGGTCGGAGCCCAGCGCCCAGAGAGGGCCAGCGCTCACCCGGGTCGGTCGGAGCCCCGCCCGGAGGTTTTAATTGGTCGGCTCGGAAACGCGTGCGGCGGCGGCTCGACCCGCGCCCGCCAGATCCTCCTCCGCAGGACGAGGCGGGAGGCGGTCACGTGACCAGAAGCCGGCCGCGTTCCGTTTGAAAGGGTCAAAGGCAGAAAATCGGGGGAGGGGAAAGTGGGAAAGGGGTTTAGCGTTGACGTATGGCGAGCCGTGCCTTAGGTGCTGCAAAACAGAGAGCTCGGTTTGGAGTGCTGTTCTGTGAAGGACTCGAATTGTTCAGGAAAAGAAAAACCCTACATTTGTCCAACAGATACAAAACTATAGCTGGTGAAGTTTTTTTCTCAAGGTTAATAAAAAAAACGTCAAAGTCATAATAGTTTGAAAAGCCTTCATCGGTTGCAACTTCATTTGAGCCGTGAATTTTCAACACTCGAGCGTTTCGGGCTTCACTTTTCGGCCTTAAAATTTGATTGGATGGCGACGTCTTTCAGGGGCGAATCCGGGTTGAGAACTTTTCCCCCAAAGCCCCGCGACCCTGGGGTCGAGCTTAAAAATAGCTTTGACTTTTTAAAGCCGCCCCGTGTTTGAAACCCAACCGCTGCGCTGGCCTTCAGTCCCTCGTTTAACCGGACCTCCTGCTACGTCAACAGCGATGCGTTATTGGACGGAGTGTAGCACAGTGGGTAAGGAACTGGGCTTGTAACCGAAAGGTCGCAGGTTCGATTCCCGGGTAAGGTACCCTTGAGCAAGGTACTTAACCGAAATTGCTTCAGTACATATCCAGCTGTATAAATGGATACAATGTAAAATGCTATGTAAAAGCTGTGTAAGTCCTCTGGATAAGAGCGTCTGCTAAATGCCTGTAATGTAATGTAATATAATATTGTTGTAGTCTTAGTCGGAACTGATGTAGATATAAATGCGTGGGAAATCTTAAACGAGAACCCGTGCTTCTGAAAAACCCGTGGTTAATTCTCCAAACGCCGAAAACACACCTCTGTGTACACAAACAACGCTCGGCCTTCCGCTTCTGGTAAATCTGTTTATTCGGCTTTCGGGTTGCTAATGAATTGCTATATCTATGCGTACGTTTAGAAAAATTGAAAAACGTTTTACTTTATCGTCTAAGCTTAATGTTAATTTAAACAGGCAGGAATTGATGGGGGTAATTCTGTCTGTGAAATGTACATAGAGGAACTCGCTTGGAGTTTGAAGCAAACATTATGAATTTTATTGTGCATCATGTAGATACATGTATATATATTTTTGGAAAATATTGAAAATATCTTTTGGTTTGTGTTTAAACGATGCTTACGCAGCAGGGCATGCGCCGAGTGCAGGTCGAGTGGATGTTTGCCGTGGGAGGAGCTTTTGCGGCGGTGTTTACAAACATAGCGTCCGCGTTCCCGTCAGGCGAAGCGTTTCTCCTTCGTCATCCGCGCTATCGGATTTTGCGAGGCCCGGGGCGCGGCGCGCGGGATTGGCGGGCCGCTCGGGGGTGTCCGATTGCGTGTTTACTCCGAACCCGCCGCGGCCGCAGGGCTCAGGAGGCGCGCGACGTTTTGGAGGCCCCCCCCCCCCAAACCGAAGCGCCGGTCCCTCTCCCGCTGAAAGGAACAGGGCGGTGAATCTGAGCGGTTGGGGGGGGGGGGGGGGGGGGCAGGGGCCGAGCGTCTACAGGTGTCGACCGATGCGACGTGCGAATCCGCCACCCCTCCAAACCCCCCTCCCCCCCTCCCCCCCTCCCCCTTCCCCGCAGCAGTGCGCTACGTTTAATGACTTCTAAGGTTGCCAGAGTGTGTGTGTGTGTGTTTGCAAATGCCCTCCTCTGAATCGGAGGCACGGCTCAGACCAGCTGTTGCTCTGGCAACTTTGCTCATTCATGGTGGGGGGGGGGGGGGGTGGAAAAAACGGGCAGTGGTGCTGAGGAGGAAGTGGTGGTGAGGAGGGGGGGGGGGGGGGCGGTTGGCTTTGTGCTGTAACCTAGTTTTAAAAAAATATATTTATATAAAAATACAAGAAGCAAACAAAGAATACAAGCGTTGATAGCTGTGTGGTTGTAGGCAGTTTGTTGTGCTTTGGAAAGGAGGAGGTCCCGTATGGATATTTGGGAGATATTCAAAGGGGCCAGATAAAGGATTGTAAAGCGGCCAGGTGGCGGGGAGCGCGGTCCTGCAGATCTCTTTCACTCCCGGGAAAAAAAAAAAGAAAAGAAAAAAACTTCCCCAGGAGCTGGGCGGAGTGGGCGGGATCCTGCGCTTAGGCGGGGGAGGGGCTTCCTTTCCCGGCAGCCAGCTGCCGCTGGGTCCTAGTGCCGGCCCTGTTACGCGGTCGGCCGCGAGCCTACGCGTTCGAAATAGCCGTGCGTGTGAAACGCTTTGAGGACCCGAGCGTGGCCCTTGGATTCATCGAGTCCGCGTGACTGTTCAACTCAAATCTTTTCTGCCTTGGTCTCGGCGTCTAAACAAAAACAGTCAAAAAACAAAACAAAACAAAACAAAACAAAAAAAAAAAAAGCTTTTAATCTTCCTTGGCGGCCAATAGCGGTTTGTTTCTCGGTCTTGTTTTTGAGCAAGCTGACCATTCTGTTTACTCTCTCTCTTCAGGGGTTCTTTTCCGTAGGGAAATAAGTTTGTTTTTTCATAATTTTTTGTCTTCCCGAAATCCTGAGTAAATATCTCCTTACGTTGAAAGAAGAGGGCTTAGAATCCGGTTCACTTTGTGAAGAACTGTTTAAATCGTGATTCATGTTTACCATGGCTGTGTTTACTCTTTATGTCTAGTTGTGCTAATTGTTTGTTTGTTACCGTTTGTTATTAGTGATTTATTGAGGGTCAGAGTGTGGATTTAAATCCATCTCTCAACCTGTTCCTATTTTTGAAATGATTATTTGCGAGCTATGCTTCAAAATCAAGTGCATCTCAGCCTTCACCTCATTTGACCTTTGCTTTCTTTTCAAGGTCATGTGGAAAAATACAGGCCTTGCGCCTCTGTTTGATAAGAAGGAAGACATGGTCAAGCCTTTCTGTTTGGCAAAGAGATGACGGTCGATCCTCACGTTTAGTAGGTTATTTGTCCCGTTTTACCTGAGGCCATTTTGTATACCCAAGTTATTTAAATAGTATGAAAAGCATGAGCACAAGAAACCTGCTTTTTTAAATGAAAGACAGTACAGATTTATACAATAACTGCTCACATTTCCAAATGTGTTTAAGAAATGTAATATCCATAGACAGGTTTGACAACACTTTTGTAACTTTCGAATAGTCGCCTGCCTAAATTTGTAAGTCGTGTCTCGAGGCGGTGCCTTTCCTACTTGAAAAGGCCGTTTTTGGGCAGGGTGAGGGGAGCCTGACCTTAAAGCACATCGAACGGACTCCTCCGGCAGAAGGAGTGTGCTTTCTCCTGCGCTGCCTCCGGAGGTTGTTTTGGGAACTGCGGGAAGGGGAAAAAAGGGGCTAAAAAAATAAGAAGCGGCGGCCTCGATCCGTGCCGCCGTTTAGGGGAACCCGTCCCGGACGGCGACGGAAACGTCGGCGAGGGCTCCGGCGGGCGAGGGAGCGGCGCGGAGCGTCGCCGCGGCCGAGCCGGCCCGTTGTTTGCTCTCTCTCGCCGCCGCGGCGGCCCGTCGTTAGCCTTAACGAGACGCCCCTCGGCGGCGGGGCCGCGGTTCCGGATGCCGGCGGAGCCGGAGGAGGGGCGGCCGCTGGAGTGGCCCTCCGTGCTGATGAAGTGCCCTGATTGCCTGGTGACGCCGTGCTCCGGGGGCCCCTCGGGGAGCGGGGCGGGGCCAGGGCGGCGGGGCGGCGGCGGCTTCGCGTCCCCCCCCCGACGGCCGCCGTTCTCAAGGCATCCGCCGGGCAGCGAGGCGGAGGCGCAGGTATTTTGGCAGCAGGAGCCCCCGGGGGGGTTGGGTGGGGGGGTGGGGGGAGTGGGGGGGGGCTGGGGGGGCTGGGGGGGGG
>CM045898.1:20018947-20146447 GCA_025169545.1 Anguilla japonica | reverse complement strand
CCCTCCCGGGCTTACTGGCGCGGAGGCTGGGTTCTGACGGTAGATACAGTCACAAAGACTCAAAACAAAACCAAGTTTTTGTTACGAGTCTTCGGCCCCCCTTGCCTGCCGAAGCGCTTGCCTCTCTCGTGCGTGGGGGGGGGCAAGATGCATTACCAGGCAGAGTCGCCTCTTCTCCCCCGCTCTTAAAACAGGCTAATCACGGGCCTAATGGCGGAAAGTAGCGTCGTTTGGGCTTTTTTTTCTATTTATTCGTCGGTCGTCGTCTCCCGCTCTCTGAAGATCGGCGGCCCCGTCTCTGTGTCTTTCGAGAGCTCCTCGCCGCGTTCCCCGTTCGTACTCCGGGTAATGAGGCGTAATTACCACACATTACGGCGTTCGGCGGGCGCCCTCGTGCGCGGATGACGTCCGTTTGCCCGTCCGGCATTCAGCCCGGATGTTTCCGGAAAGCGGTTCGGGCTGAAGTGATGCCGCGGCCCTCGTCCCCCCCCCGGGGGCAGCCCGAGCGCGCGGGACGAACGCGACCGCGTCTCCGAGGGGGACGCTCGGAGAAGGGCGACCGTGCGCGACCCCGGACGACGCCCTCGCTCGAGATTCCCGCCGTCTTGCGCGGATCGTTAAGCAGGCCCCCGGGCGGTCCGGGGGGGGCGGGGGGGGACACGCACGCCCCACCGGCCGGGGGGACCCCAAAGCGGTCTCTGTTTGAAGACCGAACCGCCAGCACGGTTCTGTCTTCCCAGCCATGCTAATAACACAGCCATGCTAATAAAAAACAGGTTTCCATTTAGGGGAATGGAAATGATACAATATAATGTACTAAATACTAATACAAATACAGTGCCTATACCAAACACTTACTAAAATCAGTGGTGCCGTATGGGGGCAAGTTACTGTGATTCCCAAGGGCCATGACTGACAGGGGCCCTCAAAAAAAGTTAGAACATAGGATAAATCACTTTTTATTCATCAGTTGTTTAACATTAATAGTATATTTAATTTACAATGTTTGAATAGAACTAAGTTTTTTTTTTGTTCTGAGGTGGCCTGGGTTGTGCTGGGGCCCAATTTGAGGTCTTTTCATGGGGCCTAAACTCCCTGGCGGCGCCCCCCGGTGCAAACGACAACAATAATAGGGCTGTCAGGTGGTTCCATGACATAGGAAAACCCGGGGAAAGCGTTTGGTTGGACCTACCGTTCGTGAACGCGTTTTGTTTAGGCCTCTGACTTTGTGTGTGTGCTTGTCCACTTTCACTTGCGGTACGTCAACGGGCGGTCACCGATCGTTCACAAAAAAATGATAACGAGCTGAACGTCAGGCTCACGCGTTAAAGGGTGAAGACGAGGGCGTTTGGGGACGTATCGCCATCGGGCCGAATTTAGGAGGATTCGTCTTTGTGTGTGTCGGAGCGGGAGTGAGTGAACCGAGCCCGACACGTCGACTGCCTTTCACGTTTTTAACGCCGATTCATCGCTGGACTTTACCGGCTCTGCTGTGTTTTTTTTTTTTTTTCCGCTCTGATGTGCGCTGCGGTGTTTTCGGCGTTCCTCTTCGGCGAAATTCCGCCCCCCGCGAGCTCGTCCGGAACGCCGCGGCGGACGGACGCGGAGAACGAGAGGCCCCTCTTGGAGCGCGGTTTCCGCGGGGCCCGGGGCGAAGATTTAAAAAAAATTTTTTTATTTAAAATCACCGGGAAGGCGTTGCGGTCGAGCATCCGCGGCTCTCGACGCCGCTCCGGCGCGTCCGGATGAAAGCCTTCCCCCGGGGGGCTCGTTTTCAAACAGTCCTTTTTGTTCCCATACAAATGTAAATGAACGCCACGTTCTAATTAGATGCACATCTCAATTATTACTTTTTAGGGCTGATGAATTTGCACAAAACAGCCCTTGAATTGGGAATTGTAAGGCCGCCGCTGTCAGCTACCCTTGCATTATGCACGCAGATACCGGCCCTGCAAACCTGAATTATGAGCCTCTTTTTGTGTTCTCACTCACAGAACGGGAAAGGGCCAGTTTTGTTCAAATTATTGTCGTTGCCGTCCTTTACCCTGATAAACCTCAGGCTTTTATGACGGACTGAAGAAGAATGTAACTTTTGATTGGGGGAGAGTGTAAAAAAAAAAAATCAGAAAAGACCGGAATGACTTGAGTTTCGGCCAACGTGGCTCTAAACGTGGACTTGAGTCTCTGTGAAGACCAAATGGACAGTGAACAGTTAGAACAGGATAGTGAACTGTTAGAACTGGATAGTGAACTGTTAGAACTGGATAGTGAACAGTTAGAATAGGATAGTGAACAGTTAGAGCAGGATAATGAACTGTTAGAACTGGATAGTGAACAGTTAGAACATGATAGTGAACAGTTAGATAGTGAACAGCTAGAACATGATAGTGAACAGTTAGAACAGGATAGTGAGCAATTCGAATAGGATAGTGAACAGTTCGAGCAGGATAATGAATAGCTAGATAGTGAACAGTTAGAACATGATAGTGAACAGTTGGAGCAGGATAGTGAACAGTTAGGCCATGATAGTGAACAGTTAGAATAGAATAGTGAACAGTCAGAAACGGATAGTGGACAGTTAGAACAGGACAGTGAACAGTTAGAATAGAATAGTGAACAGTCAGAAACGGATAGTGGACAGTTAGAGCAGGATAGTGAACAGTCAGAACTGCATAGTGAACTGTTAGACCTGGACAGCGAGCTCTCTTTGTGGGAACTCGGGAGTGGGAGAGCGGGTTTCGCCGTGGCGAAGGCTGTCCGGGGGGGGCGGCTCCCAGTCAGCCAGATTTGGGCCGCGAGCGCGCATTCCCCTGGCAGCTCCTCCCCCTGGCAGAGCAAACATGCGAGGGCGCATTAAAGACACGCCCTCGTCTGCGCTAACGCGCCGCCCGTCCATCGTTTAAGTCAACAGAGATGTGAGGATTTCAAATTTCAGCTGGAAAGCGTAATGCCATTTTCACTTGCTGCATGACTCGCTTCTAGTGTTCCATTAATAAGGAAGCTGCCATTTTGTTTTGTTTTTTGGGGTGGCTTTTATTTTTTCGGTCCTGGCATAGCAGACCAGCGCTGGAATGGCCAGTTGAACAGCGCTAACCTCGACGAGCAGGCCACATCCATTTAGTGGACAGAGAGAGCGAGTGAGAGAGAGAGCGAGCAAGGGAGAGTGAGGGAGGGAGAGAGAGAGTGAGAGAGAGAGAGAGAGCGAGAGAGAGAGAGAGAGAGAGAGAGAGAGAGAGAAAGAGAGACGTGCCGTGCCCATGCAGTTAAACTTTTCAACACCCGTTGGTTGCGGCTAACAAGTTGCCCTGCGTGCAGACGGGGTGGGGGGGGGGGGGATTGATTTTGAGAGAGAGAAAATATCGATTGAACCCTGAGTCTGACTGCCGGCCGCGCTCACACATCAGCGCCGATTCCTCGGGGGACTCTTAAGAAGAAAGGGAGAAAAAAACAAAAACCCCGCGCTGCAGCTGTCCGCCCGTCAACCCTCCGCACGTTCCTGAAGCCGGCAGCACTCTCCGCCCCCCGGAAGCCCCCCAGCCCCAGCCCCAGCCCCAGTCCCAGTCCCAGCCCCAGCCCCAGCCCCAGTCCCAGCCCCAGCCCCAGCCCCAGCCCCAGCCCCAGCCCCAGCCCCAGCCCCAGCCCCAGTCCCAGTCCCAGCCCCAGTCCCAGTACTAGTACCAGCCCCAGCCCCAGCCCCAGCCCCAGCCCCAGCCCCAGCCCCAGCCCCAGTCCCAGTCCCAGTCCCAGTCCCAGTCCCAGTCCCAGTCCCAGTCCCAGTCCCAGCCCCAGTCCCAGTCCCAGTCCCAGTCCCAGCCCCCCCAGTCCCAGTCCCAGTCCCAGTCCCAGCCCCCCAGCCCCAGTCCCAGCCACAGTTCCAGCCCCAGCCCCAGCCACAGTCCCAGTCCCAGTCCCAGTCCCAGCCCCAGCCCCAGCCCCAGCCCCCAGCCCTAGCCCCAGCCCCCAGCCCCCAGCCCCCAGCCCTAGCCCCAGCCCCCAGCCCCCAGCCCCCAGCCTCAGCCCCCAGCCCCCAGCCTCAGCCCCAGCCTCAGCCCCAGCCCCAGCCCCAGCCCCAGTCCCAGCCCCAGCCCCAGCCCCAGCCCCAGCCCCAGCCCCAGTCCCGCAGACCGGCCCAGAAGCCCCCCAGTCCCAGTCCCACAGTCCGGTCTGGGCGACCACGCATTTGACAATGCGGTTAGTCGCACGTAATTGAAATGGTGATTCAGCCGGGAACGCGTCGGGTTAATTGGTCCCCAGTTAGCGGACAGAGGGGGGGGGGGTAGGGGGGTGACTCAGTCCTGCGTGACTGGGCCTGCCCTGGATGAGGGGGTTTCTTCAGCCAGACCTTGCCCCCCTCTCTCCCCCAGCATGCAGTTTTCAGTGTTCGTAACTGAACATTCTAATGCTGATGTCACAGTCACTACTGGAGTTCTAGATCACTGACTCAGAATTTCGGAGAAAAAAAAAAACATTCCATTCGACCTACTCTTCAAAGGATCACGGTCTCCTTGATGTATGAAATTAACCTTTGTCAGAAAAGCCTTATCCCCCTCAGAAAAGCATTGAATCTTTTTTTTAATGCACGAAGCTGATTTTTCAGCAAGTAAAAATTCCAATACATTTTTGTGCCGTACCATATAACTGATGCAAGCTTAACTGATTATTAGAGTTTAGAGAGTGTAGAGATTAGAGAGGCAGCTGCTCAATCCTGAACACCGTGTTCAGAATTCACTATTTGGGAAGTGTGCTCTCCACTCTTTTCAAAATTCCTGGCCTGATCCTCTGCGTGCGCGCGTGTGCGTGTGTGTGTGTGTGTGTGTGTGCGCGCGCTCGCGCATGTGTGGTGGATTCGTCAGCTGTGAGGACAGATGTCGGTCAGTCTCAGCGTCTGCCTTCCAAAAAAGTTTGCTAGCTGCCTTTCGCTGCTTTCCGGTTGCAGGCGGCAGAGTCTTGAGTGGACGGAGGGGCTGCCTAAAGCCTGATCCAAGGCCTGTCTCTCGTTTTTCAAGCTGCGTAGCTCAACGGCCTAATTTAGCCATTTCCTGAATATTGTTTACCTTTCGTTGTATGCGTATCGCCGCATGGTTCCCGTTCGTTGGCGCGGTCGGAGCCGTTTCTAGGAACGGCGCACTCGCCTCCACCCTCCCCGGGGCCCGGTGATGTGCCTCTGCTTGTGTAAACATCGAGTTGGGGACCGCGCTTACGCACGCAGGTGCGCACGGTCACGCACGCGCGGCAGTGTAAATTCCCAACGCAAACACAGCGCTGAATGCGTTTTGTTTTGTCGCACACAATGCCCGTGCCGTACGCGGTCTGCTGAAAGCACGCAGTTCGGGCAGCGCGTAGGCGGAGTCTGCTGTTTCTGTAGAACTCCGCGCCGAAGCGGACGCGCTTCGTTCGGGTCGACGGTGCCGACGTGCGGGAGCGGACTCTTCGGCCTCGTTGTGGGTGGGGAGATGGGCGGGCGGCGGGGGGGGGGGGCTGGGGGGTGACGGGAGGGGTGGGCGGGGGTTGGTGGGGGGGTTCATTGTCTCTGTTCAGAAGTTGGCAAGGCCGCGCCGGTCGAAAGTGGCGGTTCTGTTAACCGTCGAACGCTCGCTGGCCCTCGCCGCGTTCCGCGTTGCCGCCTGCCACACAATGGCCCGGCGGCGGCCGAGCGAGAGGCGCGTTTCGGGGAGCCCGGCGCGCTCCACGGCACGCCGGCTTTTTGTTAGCGAGAAACGGCTTTCACGGGCTGCGGCGGAAACACGCTCCCCACCTTCAGCTTTTTAAAAATGTTTGTTGTTTTTTTTTTTGAATGAACCGGTTCCATCGTCTCCGAGCCCGTCGCTGAGAAAAGCCCGGTTGATGTTCGGGAAACACTTTGCGCGCTCCGCTTTTGTTTAAGGAGACGGTCAGCTCTTAATGGTCGTTTTGTCCCACCATTTCTTTGAGTTCTTTTCTTTTTGTTTTTAATTAATTAAATTGCCATTACTGCCAGTTTTTGGTCTTTGAAGGTCTCAGAATGGTCTTAATTTTCGGAATGGTGCCGGCGTTCTTAAAGATTGATTTTTATCGGAGAACGGGCTCGGGCGTTGTTTGATGTTTTAGACGGGGACGCGGAAAAGTTAATAATGAAACTGTCGATTTGCGCGCGTCTGAAGAGATTTCAATTAGGCGAAAATGAATCGATAGCTCAGGCGGACTTCGAAGACGGACTGTATCGCCTTCAAGGAGTCTTGAGTTAAATGAGCCTCACAGAACTGTTATTGATGGGGAGAAAACATGCATTCATATTAGGGGTGAACGATATGGCCTAAAATTCATATCACAATATTTTGAAATGTTATAGCGATAAAAATAATGATTTTTTAAAAATTTTGGAATCACGCCTTGGATTATATAAAACCAGACAGGTTCAAATGTAACTCAATAATAGTTTTATTTTGCAAGTATTTTAAATCCCTTACATAAAATAATTTTTTTCTCAACCAACAAAATAGAAATAGAAATGATGAAGTGATTAGTTTAAAAACAATCTTTTCTCACAAAATAAAACTGGTCTGAGTTTTTTGAACTCTTTGAACCCAGTTCAAATTATTTCTCTTTTTCTTCGTCGGTTTTCTCAAAGTTATCAAATAGTCTGCATGGTCATTACATTACATGTATTAACAGATGCTTTTATCCAAAGCGACATACAACATGGTTCTCTCCAACGTAGTTCTCTTTATCCAAAGTGACGCACAGGTAGTTCACTTCACTCTTCAAAGGTTTGTGTGGAAGGAGCACCGGTCTGTTCACTGCTTCCGGTCTGAGTGTTGACCGATGGCATGTGGCCCTCTTGACTGCCAGCACTGAAAGAGCCCTCTCTGATGGAGGACTATGTTGTATCGCCATATACACGTGGCGATAGTAGCAGTCCTCTTCAGCAGACATTTTACATATAACAACTTAAAATGATATCGTTATTAGGGGTGTAACGACACATTGATTCGGATCGAAGTGTCGGTTCAAAGGGCAGCGATCCGATCCAGTCGATACATGTATGAATCAATCTGCATCGATCTGAGTTTTAGCGAAATATTTAAATGCCTATGAACTTATGGAGGTTTGCTCTCTAGCCACACTGCCAACATCATTGTTTACGTTTCCAAAACAACCTCATCATCGCCCACGCTGGTTCCAGTTTTCCTTCTGTGAAACATGACGTCAGGAAGTTTTTGTACTCTCAACCTCATTTTGATTGTGTGTGTACATTTGTAACAGGATTGTGTTAGCTGGATCATGTATATCGTTGGTTTCTTACTGTATTGGATCGTCTTGGAATGTATCGTAGCAAAATTTGCGATATTGGCAAATATCGAACCGTTGCCTCAAGAATTAAAATCGTTTTCCGTTTTGGGTGAAGCCTGAGGTTTACACCCCTAATTTTTATAACACACGGGACTACCACATGGCCAAATGGTAGAATTAAAATGTCACTTAATTAAAAATGGTTAGCTATATCGTTAACTTGCAAAGTTTACTAATTAGCTAGTTACTGTACATCAAATTAGTGTGGTTGCAAACTGATTTGTGACCTAGTGTTATAATTTGCTATGAGCAGCTGTCTGGGTACTGTGCTTAAAATGGTTTATTTGGTAAAATGAGTGCATATACTGTTTTTATTTACTGAATTTTGTTAATAACTTGCTTGGTAGGTATAAGGTCACTGTCAACTATCATCATCTCTTTTACAGAAACGTAGTTGCCGACTTCCCTCATTGATTTTACCATCAGCGCCAGTGAGCTAGTTAGCATTTGAATACATTATCTAGCCAGTTGGGATTAGAACGTTTCTTGCTAGCCTACGGTCGGAGAATACAATGCCAAATGAAACCCTGATTCCCAGGTTTTGTCGTGGTCATGTTCTATGTAAACGCATCAACGCAAAAGTAACACAACCTAATATCTTAAAACGTTTTGTTACGATATCCAAGATATGAGAAAATCCACATCGTGGTACTGAGTCATAGCGGCATTCACATTAAAACCAGTATACCGCCCAACCCTAACACATTCACAGAAGAGACGCACTAGCGTTTGCTAGCTCTGAAATGGCCTCAGCTTTGTTTTTCTGGGAATGTAGCGTGTGGCATGCATCACAACAATGCAGGATGACGTGCACTGCAGAATTAGGCTGCATAGACTGAAGAGACGGTAGCCGTATATCTGCGTTATTAGGCTGACGGTTTAACTGCTAGCAGTCCCTCAAAGGCTGCTCGCTTCCTGTCCACATGGCAGAGTCCCGGTGGAAGCAAGTCGAAGGGTCGCTTGAGGTCGTCGATATTTTTCACCGCGGTCTTCGGCCTCTCCCGCCCGGCTAATCTCTCGGCGCTCGCCGGAGCGGCTCGACGGGCGGGTGGCGCGACCAATCAGCCCGGTCAAACCCGGCCTCTTTCAAAAAAAAAAAAAAAAAGTCACCTCATTTCCTCCCGTCTGTTCTTTCCTTTGGGGAAACTTAAAACGGCCTTTTGGCGAAACGCAGCCGGCCCGGCGCTCGGCTGATGGAACGGGGTCGTCGGGGGGGGGGGGGGGGGGGGGGGGGGGGGGGGGGGGGGGGGGGCGGGGGATCCCCGTGGAGCTCCTCCTCCTCCGCCTGTTGCTTCTTGCCCCTCTTTCCGAAAGTCTTTGAGGGGATTCGGTTCACCGTGCGGCGGGTCGCCAGGTCCAGCCATGCGAGGCGCTGATAAAGGAGGGGGGAGGGAGGGGCGTATGGGGGGGTGGTGGGGGGGGGGGGGTGGCAGACCTGAACTTATGCGTGTAAAACCCGCGGGGGGAGGGCCCGCGTTCGGGCTCGGAGAATGGGCCGGAGGACTCCCGTCGGCCCGACTGTGGCCTTGAAGTCTCTCGCCGGCCCGGGCTGTAAATCTGCGGGAAGAGTGGGGACGGGGAGCGCTGTGAGGTGGGGGCGGGGGGGGGGGGGGGGGGGGGGGGCGTGGAGGGGGGGGGCATGAGGGGGGGGGGGGGGGGGGGGGGGTACTGGGAGTTAAGCCGCACACAATAGGCAGCTGGTGCTCTGGAGTCAGATGTTGTGATGGGCAGACGTTAGCCTCTGTCCCGCTAAATGGATTTCACTGTTCGGCGACAGAGAGACAGAGCCGCACTAACGTCCCTCTGACTCCTAATGACCTCCCGTGGGGGGGGGGGGGAGAGAGAGAGAGAGCGAGAGAGAGAGAGAGCTGGGCCAGCCACACCTTTTTCAGAGAAACACCTGCAATTGCTCTGCAGATTTTTATCGGTTTAAGTACCCTGACTCCAGGGCAACAGCGCTGTTCAAACAGCCGTCTGGTTAAAGGGGCTGACCTGTTGCCTCGGGCTGTGTGTTCTTACTCTGCGTGACACGTCCGCAGAGAGCTCGCCTCGCTAAAGCGATTGGCTTGTGCTTCTTGCACATACGTAAACAGCCCTTGAAGGACGCTTAACAATTTTTTTGTTGTATGTCTTTTATCAGTACTGACTTTTAGCAGCTTAGCAGGTAATTGTATTACATTTGAACCATCGCCTTGTAAAGGCAAGGTTTGCCATTTTCGTTATTTTACGTTAAATTGTAAAAAGCTGGTAGACTTGAATGATGTAAAATAAAAAAATTTAAAAGTAACTAGCTTGTGGAAAGACTCGTGGATAGCCAACTCTGCGTAACCCCAGGCAGGACTTCTATGTGTAACTTGTGGAGCAAAAAACTTGGGGCCTGGGGGGGGGAAGGGGGGGAGGGGGCGGGGACTGTCGTTCTCGAGGTTCCGCCAACGACCCCTCCTCCCTCCCCCCTCCCTCGGCCCCCGGCCCCTCGCCTCGCAGGGGCCGTGTTTTCCAGCCCCCGCCGTTGTTCCCGCGAGTAAAAAGCTTCCTTGCGCCCCGACCCCCCCCCCCCCCCCCCCCCCCCCCCACCTCGGCCCTCGAGCCAGAGACCTCCGAGAGAAAAGCGCCATATTGTTGGTTTTGTCCATTGTGATGCAAATGTCGGAGCCTGGGACCCTCCAGCCATCCATCACGCATGACGGGACAGCCGGGCTATTGTTCGGGCCTGCCCGGGATTTGTGTTCATGCTACCCCACCCCCGCCCCCACCCACCACCACCCCCCCCCCCCCCCCAGCCCGGTGCATTCTGGGAGAAGGAGAAGAACGGGACAGGATTAGGGGCTCCCGTTGCTATGTAAACACGGGCGAGAATCAGGCCGCGGAGACGGCGGGGCCGCGCGTAGAGACGCGCCGGCCGGACGCGTAGCGCGCGGCTAATGAGCGGTGCGGGCGGTGCTACATGGAGAGCTCTGCGGGGGAAGGGCTTGGCGATTTACAGGCCTGTTGCCCTTTCCTGGGTTTAATTAAGGTCGCGCGCGGGCGGAGTCGCAGTCGAGGTCCCCTCGCCTGGTGACGAACGACGCTTAGGAATGACGCTCTAATGGGCATTAATGATGTGTCTCCTCAGAGCGGGGTGGGGCCGGGCTCCTTGGACCCGCACAGCGACTCGTATCAGAGCCCGGTTCAAACTGTGAGAGGAGCGGGAAGATGAGACAGTGTGGCAGCGTGTCTGGATCTACTGCAGTGCGGTCGGGTCTACTGCAGTGTGTGTGGGGTATGCTGCAGTGTGTAGGGGTCTACTGCCATGTGTGGGGGTCTGCTGCAGTGTGTAGGGGTCTACTGCCATGTGTGGGGGTCTGCTGCAGTGTGCAGGGGTCTACTGCCATGTGTGGGGGTCTACTGCAGTGTGTCTGGATCTACTGCGGTGTGGTGGGGTCTGCTGCAGTGTGTAGGGGTCTACTGCCGTGTGTGGGGGTCTACTGCAGTGTGTCTGGATCTACTGCAGTGTGTGGGGGTCTACTGCAGTGTGTGGAGGGTCTACTGCGGTGTGTGTGGGGTATACTGCGGTGTGTGTGGGGTCTACTGTGGTGTGTGTGGGGTCTACTGCGGTGTGTGGGATCTGGAGCAGTGTGTGGGGTCTATTGTAGTGTCTAGGATCTACTATGTCATCTACACGCTCTGTTACAATTTTCACTGGAGGTGAAGTCCTTGAATTGTTCTTCAAATTAATTTAGAACAATTGCATGGATTTTTTGTCAGTGAAATGATATAATAAGAACTCAGATACCGATGTTTCCATTCCACTTAAAAATTTTCCCAGTAAATGTTCAGAAATCTTTTGAAATGATAGATCTGTATATTTACTGCATGCACGGGTGGGGGGGGGGGGGGGATGAGTCGGGGGGGTTGTGGGTGCAGAGCAGGCCTGGTGGGGTCAGGCCGGGTCATCATGGGTCAGGGTGAGGTCTGTCAACCCACTGGCTCAGTCCCCAATCCCCCCCAGGAAAGATCTGACTCTTGGAATGAGCTGCCATATGCGGTCAGCTGACCAGGCGTGCCTGTCAATCGCATCCCAGTGCATCCTAAGCCCCGCCCTCAGAATCCTGGAACTGAATTTAATTTGCTCCTCTCCCAACTTGATTGACACGGCCTCCCACCGCAGGCATATATATATACGACACCACCTGTTACCCAGCTCACCCTGCTGTTCTCAGAAACCCAGCGTGCTGCTCCTCCTGCACCGGCCTGGGTGAGGGGAGAGAGCCTGATGTGAGAGGCGTGAAAAGACATCGCGTAACGCGCAGAGACTTCAGATTCTCCGAGAAGCGCCAGTTTGACCACTTCAGTTCCGGCCCTTTAACTTGTGGTCGAAAGAAATGTGGGATTTAGGGCACCGTTAAGGGGTCCAGACATATAATAGTCTTTTTTTTTTAAATTATATTGAAAATTTAAAAAAAAAAAAAGGTTTTGCTCACAGCCTCTCTCTGTGACATTTTGTGAATCTCAGAGGTCAGCGTAAAAAAAAATAGATAAATGCCAGCACTCTCCAAATATTAAAATTTTTTTTGAAGTATTTTGACATTTCATCATCCTAAGACACCAGTTCCTCGGTCACACTGCATCTAGATAATAAAATGTATAATATTTACAAAAGCGAGTTCGCCTTTCCTTCATTTCCAAAGCCGACTCTCGGCTGAGTACCCTGAGAACATTCATAAATGATCTTGGATCAGTAGAGCACGTTTTTTGGGGAAGTTTTTTTGTGAATGAACGCGTAACACACAGGCTCTCCGTCCCCAAGAAACTTCCCCAGCTCTTGGGGTCGCTGAGTGAGAGACACGTGCCCCCCCCCCCCCCCCCTTCCAGCCAGACTGCGTCTTCTCTGCGGTTCAGCTCGTAAACGAAGATCCCTTTTCCTCCGCTTCCCAAAAGGCTTCTTTACTGGCTCCTGAAGAGTTAAACACACTCCTGTCTCACGACCCCCCCACCTCCCACCCTCTCCCACTCCCCCTTCCTCTCCCTTTCCTCTTTCTCCGGCCAGTCGCATTGAAATCGCGGATCGGCGCGGATTACTCTGGGCTGGATTCGTCTTGCACGGCCGCTGAAGTGGAGACTGAACTTCCTGTTTGTTTTTCCCCTCCTCCTCCTCCTCCTCCTCTCCCTCTCCCTCTTTCTCTCTCGCAACTTTCCCGGCCCGTGTGCTCTTCTTGCCAGAGCAGGACGGCAGCTCGTCCTCTGCAAACAGCCCCTCGTTCTTCCCCCTGCAAACCCAGCCCCTGCGGAGTGGGGGGGAAGCTCAGCGGGGCAGCAGGCAGGCCCCGCCCCCGTCCCGTTCGCCCGGGCCAATCGCGGCGGGCCGTCGGCGGCAGGGCCTTTCTCAGCTCGCGCCGAGCCCTCGCGGCCTGGGCTCTTGGCTCGGGCCTCCGCGGCCGCTCCGCTCGCTGAGTCACCCGGCCGACCGGCAACTGGGATCTCACGTGAGTGCCGGGAACAGGCGGGGGAGGGCGGGCCCCCCAAACCCCCCCCCCTCAGGCCCCTCCCGCCCCTCACCCCCCACCAGGGGGCGCTAGCCGAGCGCCGAGAGAAAGGAGGCCTTTAAAAAAAAAAAAAAAAAAGGAAAGGGGGTAGAGGGCGCTGAAAAGGTCAGCGGCGACATCTCGAGGGGGCGATCGTTTATCGCCGATCGCGGCGCTCCCGAACCCGGATTAAGAGCTCCCGGCCCGCTCGGGCCCCCCCCCCCCCCCGCCACGGTCGCCTCCCACCGAGATTAAACGGCCGTGCGCGCGATGACAGCTAGGAGGCCCCCCCCCCGTCTATTTAAAGCACGCGCATGTGGAAGCAATACCGCCGAGCGGCTTTTTTTTTTTTTACATCGCTCTCCTACAGGCGCGCGGAGACGGGGCCGCGCGCTAAATTTAGCCCCTCTGGCTAGCGCCGACGTAGTGAGGAGCGAGGCGGGCCCGCGCTCCGCGGCGCAGCGCCGCGCTGTCACGAGCTCGTTAGCCCCCGCCGTCAGCTCGTCTTATCCCGCCGGGGAATGAAAGGGGATACTGTTAAGCGTGCGTTTTAAAGGAGGACCTCTCTTTCTGTTCATTAGGATTTATAGAGCGGGCTCAACAGCCCTGTTTTTGTTTTTTTTTAGGAAGGCCTTAAGTTCAGGCCTTTCCGAACCGTGTTGGAGTTGACCCTCGCCGCACGGAATTACGTTACACGGTTTCACAAGGAGATCAAAGAGCCCTGCCTGTTGAGTAGATTTTTTTTTAATGCTGACTGCACAGAGTTAGCATAGCAGTGTGTGCAGAGCTTTAGCACAGAGTTAGCGTAGCAGTGTGTGCAGAGCTTTAGCGCAGAGTTAGCGTAGCAGTGTGCGCAGAGCTTTAGCACAGAGTTAGCATAGCAGTGTGTGCAGAGCTTTAGCACAGAGTTAGCGTAGCAGTGTGCGCAGAGCTTTAGCACAGAGTTAGCATAGCAGTGTGCGTAAGCTTTAGCACAGAGTTAGCATAGCAGTGTGTGCAGAGCTGTAACCCAGAGTTAGCGTAGCAGTGTGCGTAAGCTTTAGCACAGAGGTAGCATAGCAGTGTGTGCAGGGCTTTAGCACAAATTTTTTTTTGTATTTTTTTTTTTATGCTGACTGCGGTTTAAAAACGTGAGAATACAAAAAATGTCATTTCTGATTTAATTTGAGCGCCTCGTGCTCCATAATAAGAGGCTTCCTCTTTCTCCGGCCGCAAACAGTAATCCTCCGCCCCTGTTTGTCTCAAATTTGAGCCGTCCCGTTGAATAATTTACCGGATGTGAAGTGCGGCCCTTTTTTCCATAGTCCTTTCGTCTTGTTTTTTGGATTTCGGGGTGTTAAAAGTGGACCCTCCGCTTTTTATTTTATTTTTTTTAGAACGCTGCTTTGAAAAGCACACAGGAGAAAAAAAAAAAAAAGCCAGCAGGCCAAGTCACACTGAGTGCGTCTTTTTTTTCCCCCTCTCTCTCTCTCTCTGTTTTTTTTTTTTCAAACTTGTGAAAAGAATGAATTATTCAGCAGTGAGTACGCTTACAGCTGGCCAATTGGGGGCTTTGATCTGGGGAAAGGGGCGTCCGCGTGAATGCCCGCATTGTCATGTTATGTGTACACAGTGTGTGTGAATTATTGAAAATAGCGAGAGCCCCCGCCTCATCTGGGGGAGATTACAGTGCCGGCACGCTGGGCGCAGGCCTGTAATTGAAAATCCCCAGATGCTGTTTGTTTGGCTGGGGAGTGGGGTGGGGGGTGGGGGGGGGGGTATGGTCACATGATCTCCTGCAGTAAGCACGGCTTTAACAAACGTGCACCCCCCCCCCCCCCCTTCGCTGTGAAAGAGAGGGCCCTGCCCAACTCTCAGGCTCCGCCCCCCTGCCCCCCCCCCCCCCCCCGCCACTGCAAAAACAGCCCAACACCAGTCTGGGCGGAGCCTCAGAGTGCTGAGGACACAGAGTGCTGTGTCACACCAGGAGGTGTGTGTGTGCGTTTGCGTTGTGTGTGTGTGTGGTGTGCGTGTGCATGTGCATGTGTGTGTGTGTGCATTGTTGTCAGATGAATGAACAACGCAGCTAAATCCTGGCAGATTATTTCCTCTGTGTGTACTGCATCCTTAATGATTTTAATGTGTCTGCCTTATGTCTTCTCCTTACCATGATTGCCTTAACTGTACATGCGCAAATACATTTGTTCAAAGAACAAGAGTAAATATCCAGAGCAAAATTAGTTTTATCTTTCTACATCAGCTAAATGTATGGTGGTAGTAGCAGTACTGTCTCCAGTTGTACATGTAATATAAGACATGAATGCACTGCAGTCTCAGGAGGGAGATTACAGTGTACAGTGATGATTGATACTGGATTTTATTTATATATATATAAATAATATACAATAGAAAAATAAAAAAATAAAATATATATATATATAAATGAGCTGTACTGTGGACTCAGCCAGCAACATAAAACTATGGGATTTTTTTGCTTGTTATCAATAGTGCCACACTTGGTGGGTCCTGATTTGTTTTTGATTTTTTTCGGGAGAGCAACGCTTTCTTTCCGTTTGAACATGGCATGTAAAACATATAAAATCATGTCGTGCAGTCAGACAGGCTGGAGCCGAGGAAAGTAAAGGGTTGAGTGTGAAAGTGTTTCCGGACGGACAGCCTATCCGTTCTGGGGTCACGCCCTTTGGGTTAGTGCCTCTGTCCTTTAGGCCTGTGCTTCAGTTGCTGTGCTTTAGCTCAGAGTTAGCGTAGTAGTGTGCGCAGAGCTTTAGCACAGAGTTAGCGTAGCAGTGTGTGCAGTGCTTTAGCACAGAGTTAGCATAGCAGTGTGTGCAGAGCTTTAGCACAGAGTTAGCGTAGCAGTGTGTGCAGAGCTTTAGCACAAAGTTAGCATAGCAGTGTGTGCAGAGCTTTAGCACAGAGTTAGCATAGCAGTGTTCACAGGGCTCTAGCACAGAGTTAGCATATCAGTATGCACAGGGCTTTAGCACAGAGTTAGCATAGCAGTTTGTGCAGGGCTTTAGCACAGAGTTAGCATAGCAGTTTGTGTAGAGCTTTAGCACAGAGTTAGCATAGCAGTTTGTGCAGGGCTTTAGCAGTGTGTGCCTTAGAAATTCAAATGTTGGTTTTTCCATGCCAATAAAAAAATTTGAATTGAAATGGAAAGAGATGGTGAGAGACCATGAGAGAGAGTGAGAGACTGTGTGTGTGTGTGTGTGAGTTAGTGAGTGAGTGTGTGTGTGTGTGAGAGAGAGAGAGAGAGAGAGAGAGATTGAGTGAGTGAGTGAGTGACAGAGAGAGATGCCGTTTGGGCTGCTGTTGCGGCTAATAGCATTAGCGAGGGAAGCGGCTCACAGACCGGCCTGCCTTTCATCTGACACACCTGACATCTGAGTGCACTCCCAGGGTCCTCAGCAGGTGGATATCCGCACCCCCCCACCCCCTCACCCCCTCACCCCCCACCCCCAACCCACCAAACAAACAACAGACAAGACGGGTCGCCGACACCGCCGCCGCCCTCGCAGACCCCCGAACGCCACGGCGACGCCCAACAGAGACGCCTTAAACCCGCGCCCCCTTGAGTCCCCCTCGTCCCGCCGGCCTCGCCCCCTCGTTCAGGACCGGTTCCGACCGGACCGGGAGCCGCCGGGGACGCGGGCTGTTTGGACACAGGCCCCCTCTCGGCACCGCCATCGGCCGCACGCGTGCTAACCGCACCGCCATCGCCCGCACAGGAAAATAATGTTTGTTACATTAAGTGGAAATGGGGGGGGGGGGGGGGGGGGGGGGGGGGGCGAAGGGGGGGAGGCGAGTAGGGGGGGGGGGGGGGGGGGGGGGGGGCTAAGGCTCTATGGTAACCGCTGCTTACAGCTGGGCACATAATTAGGACGTCTCCTCACCTACAATTTGCATAATAGTTTTGGGGTGGCGGTATGTTATTAACATATGAAAAGGCTAAGCAGGGGTCGTTCTGCGGCGTTCGGGCGGAGGAGGAGGAGGAGGAGGAAGCGGCGGGGGCAGGAGAATGTTTTGGAGCACCCCCGTTAATGGGGGGAAGCGACAACAAAGCCGGGGGCCTTAATTACGATCCGGCGAGAACGCCGCCGGTGTTAAATTAACGCGCTTCCGCTTTCGCCTCCCCCCCCCCCCCCCCCCCCCCCTTGTAGCAGTCGGAATGCCGGGATCCTCCCCCCCCCCCCCCCCCAGTTCCCTTTGAGTCGAGCTTTGTGTGGGGGTGAGGGTGGGGGGGGGGGGTGTGTGTGTGTTGTGTGTGGGGAGGGGGGAATGGGAAATAAATTAGATTCCGTGCAGAAGGTTGCGCACAGAACCGCCTTTGTGATGGTAACACTTGTTGCTTTTATATTCAAATGCGGTTGTTTTTTTTTTTTTTTTTGTTTCGTTTGTTGAAATGCATACGTCTGGATATGCAAATGCAATCTGGGCGCAGTTGTTAAGGAGCGCGCGGCTCTGCTAGGAACAAGCGAGGCGCGTCCGCGGCCCGGCTAATGCGATGTAAATATATTTCTCTCGGCTTTTCAGAAGCCGCCGGACTTTTTCTTCTTTATAGAAAAAAAAAAAGACGTTTGAAAAGGGATACGGACTCCGCACCGGGTGTAAATTTTTTAAAAAAAAAACGCGTCGCCGCGTCGACGCGAGCCTGAAAGCCGAAGAGCGGTCGATTGTTCGCCGTCTAACGCGCCGTCTTCCCCGTGTGTTTTTTTTTCTCTCTCTCTTTCCAAAGGTCGGAACGAGTTGATAGCCCGGTACATCAAGCTGCGCACGGGGAAGACCCGGACGAGGAAGCAGGTAAGAGAGCCACGCGCGGAAACACCTGCATGTTTTAACGAGCCGCCACCAGCGCAGTACCCCTCCCTCCCTCCGGGGGGCGCTCTTCCGCTGTCGTCACCCCGTGGAAAAAAAGCGAAACGCGAAAAAAAAACGTTTTCCGAAACGCCGTTGTCAGACCGAAAAGGGGGGGCGGCTCGGGAAAAAAAATTTGCCTGCTCGAGGCTCGGAAGCGAGGATTCGCTTTTCGTGATCACATGATCGCGCGCGCCGCCGTTGAGAAACCTTTCCGCGAACGACGGGAGGGTGCCCCTAGAGGAAGCGAGGCTAGGCGTCCGCAGGCGGATACCGTATTTTCACCAGACGCTCAGCTCCTGCGCCCCCCCCCCCCCCCCCCCTCCCCCCTCCTCCCCGCCCTTAACTGTGGGGAGGTTCTGGTTGCCAACCAGGGGTGGAAAATTCAATTCGATTCCATTCTATTTGTAGAGCGCATTTTTTACGGAGAACTGTCACAAAGACGCTTCGCAGAGCAGCGAAGGCAAGAGGCGGAGCAAAACAGAGCAAACGCCAGGCCTGAACCCCCAAATAGCAGGCATAAAAGAAAAAGAAAACTCCCAGTGGGGAGAAAAACCTTCAAACAAAAATCCAGGTTCAGAAAGTAGAAGTCCCCCCCCAATCATTTGTTCCAATCACCTGGATTGGCTGATAGGCACAATTCTTCAGCCAGAACTCGTTAGTGCAGTCAGCTGGCCGAGTTTATGTCTGAAAGCTTGTGCGGGGCTTCACGCAGCTCTCAGGTGGGGGAAGCTCTCTGACACCCGACACGCGAATCAATGCATACACACACACTTTTTTCCCCACTTTTCTCAATTCACAATTCACTTTGTCATTAGTGAATGACACAATGACACTTTGTCATCAAGAATGAATTTTTCCCAGATAGCTGACTAAGTGGCTTATTTTATGTGATATATAATATAATATAATATAATATAATATAATATAATATAATATAATATAATATAATATAAGCACAGAAGCAAAGACAGACACTGAGAAAGGTATAGAAATCATGAAAATATAGAAATCATGACCCATAATTCATGTATATTTTACATACATGTAATAAAAGTATATATATATATATTTATTATGTTTTTTTCCCTATTGCTGTCTCATGGGTTGTCTGATCTCATGCAGATGCCCCAGTAGGACTGGAACAGTACCATATTGTTCAGTCCGCGTTGTTCTCATTAAAGATTTTTATTGAATTAGTGAAAGCGGGCCGTTAGACTAGACGTTGCTATTGTATTGAGCTAGGGCCCGCAGATTGTTATTCATCGAAAGATTTATTTATTTAAATGTCGAACTGTACCTGTTTCACCGGTCGAGTGAAGCAGCTTTAACCCTGTCCTGCTCATGCGCTGACCCGTCGTGCCATAAAAAGGTGTGAACTAAAATACAGCACGTTGTAAAGAGACGCTATGCTAGATAATCTAAAATAACTTACTGTGATACTGTGTGCCGTACTGTGTTAATCTCCCAGACCCTTAGACTTGCATTTTGCAATAGTTATTATGAAGCTGTGTGCTAACCGGTCACACTTATTCTAGTTTATTTTGCAAGGCGAGTTTTCTGATCGTTAGTTCACGCTGTAGAACTTACAGTATATGTGTTATATGTGGTAATTATGTGGTACAAGTCATCAGATGAGTAGTTGGTTAAATTGTCACGTTAATCCTTTGGAAATTATATTTAACAAAATAGTTTTTGATGTTAGAATATGGAATATGTTTTTAAAAAAACTGCTGGAAGATTATTAATTTTTAGCACTCTGGTAAAGACCAACCGCGTGAGAACCGAGCGTGTTTTAGGGACATGTTCATGGGGGGCGGGGAATAGGCCGATAACACGCTGCTCCCAGGTGCCAGTCAGTGCGCACGAGGGCCCGCGATTGGTCCAAATGAGGCGAGGAGAGAGGAGCGGGAACAGGGGGCGGACCTCCCCCTGGACCCCCAGCTCTCTCGCACCCTATCGCGCATCGCCCCGCGAATCAGGCCCCGGAATGTTCCGGAGGCGGCGTCCCGCACGACAGACCGCTCGCGGAGAGGCCCGACCGACCGACCGGCCGAACGGCCGAAAAGCCGAACGGCCGGCCCGGCTGGAGGAGAGCAGACCGCGCGATTCTCATTCCGCGCACAGAGGCCTCCGCCCCGCGCCGCACCGCGGCGCGGGAGAGAGAGCCGCCGCCGTCCTTAATCGCCTCACTTAGCCGTGAGGACGAGCGCGGCGGTGCGCCGGCGGCCCGGAGCCGCGCGCGTGGCTGCGAATGCTCCCCGTCCCACTAAAGCCCAATCTGCCTGAAGAGGCCCCCGAGTCCCTCAAGTGCTCCTAACAAACCTGTGTAATTCTGCCTGTGTCTTGCTTTTATTTTTATTTATTTATTTCTTTATTTATTTATATTCTTTTGTGTTTTGTGTTTTTTTTTTTGTTTCCTTTCGCAAATTTGAAAAAAAAAAAAATGGAGGTGTCTAGTCACATACAGGTCTTAGCAAGGAAGAAAGTTCGAGAAATCCAGGCGGCCATCAAGGTAGGTCTGGCTCTGCCCAGTCGCGAAAGGGGGGGCTTTTCATCGCCATGGTTACAGGCTGTTCCTTTGTCTTCCTCCCTCCCCCTACCCCGCAGGTGTCTAGTCACATTCAGGTTCTTGCCAGAAGGAAATCTCGAGAGTTTCATTCCAAGCTAAAGGTATGCGCTTTTCTGCTTCTGGGCTTGTGGTTGCTATGCGTTTGCTACTTCCTGTTTCCCATGGTTACAGAAGTGAATGCCTGGGTCTGCCATTCCCGTAACCTAGATTCCTGTCATGTGACAGTCCGCTCAGCATTCTAATACCCCCCCCCCCCCCCCCCCCCCGCCACCTTCCCCTTATTGTGCCCCTCCTCCCCTCACCGCCCCCCACCCTCCCCCAGCCCCCACCCTCTCTGCTTTTGAGCAGGAGTTTGTTTTTATCTCTTTCTTCTTATTGACCAACAAGTACGTTTGCTTTGAGCTGAACATGAAGGATCCGTATGCAAGCTCTTTTGATCTTCTGGTTTTTTTAAAAAAAGGCCATTGTTCATATCCATCAAGTGCTCTCAAAGCAAATTTGAAGCAAAGACAAAAAATGAATATGGATGCTATTTATTATAATGTTCTCCGGGGAGCAAATAGAGAGAATATCACAAATCTGTTTGAGTGCTACAAGTAGGAATGAGCACTTGCATCATGAACAGACCCTTTTTCTGGTGCCTCTGTTCATTTCTTTAAAAAAAAAGTCAATTTTTCAAGATTCACTTCATGGTGGTATTTTAACATGGATCAAGTATGCCATTGCTTTAAACTTTGTTTTGAAATAAACCACATTTTCCTCAAAACAATGCTCAAAACAAATGATACTTGGGTACTTTGGAATGGCCTGCCTCATGTTTGATTGGCTTGATGTGACGAAACAGACTGTCTACCGGTTTGCTTTCCTGTACAGTAGGAGCGTGTGGGGTTATGGGTAAATTGGGCTGCATGCTGGCAAGATGCATTGGCTGTTGGTGAGTGGCTGAGAGCTGGAGTTCAGAGGTCATAGGTCAAAGGTCAGGACGTGCATCCTGCGTTTAAACTGGCTGAGCTATATCAGAGGCTTCAGATTCAGCCTGGGAGGGACTGACTTTTTTTTTTTTCTTTCTCCTTCGCTCTCGTTTTAATCCGGTCTTCCTTCCTTCGCTCGGCTGCTGTGCATAGACCGCGTCAGGACAGACACGCGGCTCAGGCACCTCCCCCCGCTCTGTGTCCCGTCATCACCTCTCTTTCCATTCAGTAACTAACGGGCTGTTGATCGCTTCCCTCCCGCTGCATTAGTGAAAGTGTCCAAGTTTGCCCACCATCACAAGGCTAGTTGAGAACATCTATGAAATGCACATTGAGACTTGTTTTGATGTGTCTTACACACACACACACACACACACACACACACACACACTGACACGGTGCCCTCCATAGCTATTCACACCCTTGATAAAGATTAGTAAAGAAGGCTGTATAAAATAAACAATAAAATAAACAATACAGGTTACAGGCTAAAAAATGGGGGGGAGGCAGCTCATCTTGGATGGGTCCCATTTTCTCATCCTGGATGGGTCCCATTTTCTCATCCTGGATGGACCCATTTTCTCATCCTGGCTGGGCCCCATTTTCTCATCCTGGCTGGACCCCATTTTCTCATCCTGGCTGGACCCCATTTTCTCATCCTGGATGGGCCCCATTTTCTCATCTTGGATAGACCCCATGGTTTTTTTTCCCCCCCAAAGAGATGTCACAAATCATGTCACAAGCACACCCTTAGTAATTATTTAAAACAAAATCCAATGTGGCTTCCCTTGTCTCCCCATGTACTGGGGTGTGAAATTTGCGGTTCGCACACTTGTGAAATCTAAAGAACTGTTAGCCTTAGGAGGAACAAGACAAATTGATGTTGGGCCATCGCAAGGCAGAAAACGGTTACAAATAAAATATTTTTTTTTATTTTTATTTTTTTAACGAAACATACTACTAATCACTGCTATGGCAGTGATTCTCTTTAAGGTCATTGGAACAGCGGCAGATCTGCTGGCACTGGAGCATCTTGCCGCCAGGAACAGGCAGATGGTTTGGGAGGAAAGTGGAAAGACCACCCAGTCCACATCAGCAATGTACATCAGATGCCACCTCTATGCAAATAGGCTTTGGGAGGGTTGCCAGAAATGAATCCTCTACTGAAATCAACTCAAATCAGCTTCTGGAGTTGGGGAGACATTATTGTAACTAGGTGTTGCGTTGAGACCACAGTTTTTTTGACCTTGTACACCAGCGGTGGGTTTGGTGTCCAAAGAAGGGCGCTTATGTTGTCATGCATAAGACCGTCATACCTACAGTGAAATATTGCGGTGGATCTCTGATTTTATCGGGTGGTTTTGCATCTGGTCATGCCGGAGCTGTTGATAACGTCAGGGTAACCATTAACTTTACGGACAGAAAACCTGAAGCTTGAAGGCTGGCACACAAAAAAAAAAACAAAGCTCAAACTCGGTCACAAACGGATCTTTCTGCAAGACGGTACTCCTGAGCACGCCTCAGAATCAACCAGGAAATGCTTATGGCTGACCGCAGAGTTGCTGTTTTGCGATGGCCGTCTTCAGTGTCCAGACCTGAACCCGATCTCAAATCTGCGGTTTGATCTGAGGAGGGCAGTCCACAAGCACAGCCCAAAGGGCCTGAGGGACGTGGAAAGATTCTGTATGGAGGAATGGCCAAAGATCTCCCAATGTGGTCACCAAACAATAAAACACTAGAGGAAACCACCCAGTGATGTTATTTAAGGGAGGGTGCACAATGTACTGAAAATGGGGTCTGTGGATGTTTGTGGAACTTGTTTTTTGGGAAATAAATGTATACTTTGGGAACAGTGTTTTTTTTTTTTTTTTGATTGCACTGAATAATTATTAGAGTGGAATAGTTAAAACTTTGAGAATTAAAATATAACACAGTGTATTATTTGTTTAATACAGTTTTTTTAAATCAGGGTGTGAATAATATTGAAGGGCAGTGTATCCGTGCGTGTGCACGTGCGCAAGAGCGTGTGTGTGCGCATTCATGTGTGTGTGTGTGTGTGTGTACTTCTCAGAAAAGAAAAACATGCGAGTAGGGCTTGAAACCTTCTATGACAGGTTTTTGAGTTTTTTTTTATTAAGGTCAATCTGGGTTGCATGGAACTTTAAAAATCATAAGGTTTCTCTCAGTGTTTTTCAGGTTAGTACACCTCCCAGTGTAGTCTATAGATTACAGTACTGACTGCCCATCAGTCTCTGTGGGCAGAGCCGAAAGGAACACCTGCCCTCACCTACAGCCAATCAGAGATCAGGGATCAGGAATGGGGAGGAGTTTAAGCCCAGCTTCCTCCGTCTGCCGGGAGCTCTGCTGTGGAGCTGCTCCCGTGACTCGTGTCCACCGTGCAGTTCCCATGAGCACCGGAACGAGTCTCTGTGGCGGCTCCTTTCAGCTTAGCGACGGGCTCCACAGTCTGCCACTGAATGCTGCCTGCGTCTGGCAGGCCAGAATGATTAGCTATAGCGCCACCTGGTGGGAGGAGGATTTAATCCGCAGAGTTGTCACAACCTGACCTGGGTCGAATAATATTTAAAAACACTTCACCCCATTAGATGCCAACACATTCCCGGACGATTAAGTAAGCTATTCATTTTCACCATTTCTCACAACCAATTTCTGTCAAATACCTTGTTATTATGCTTTATTGAATATTATCTGGGATGTGGTGTGCTTTTAAATTTACCAAATGTTAAAGCGTTTAAAATATTTTTTGACACAGGTCTGGTCTCAACATACAAGAATAATGATGTGGTGACATGGAAGAGTCTAAATACAGGAGAAAATACAAAATGCAGAAATGGTGGACAAATACTTGTTTTACAAAAAGGTCTTGCTGATAAAGTCTAATACAATTTATTGGACAAACAGTCCAGCACTCCCAAATATTCTTCAATTCTCCCAGTAGCTGACTTGCTGATCTGCTGTGTGTCGTACATATACGGCCCTGCTGACTTGGTGTACTTTAAAGGAAACTTTGTAACGTGTGTAAGTGTCTGTGATTTGATCCGGACTCCGGTAGTACAAAAACAATCCACCGGTTTCAAAAAAAAAAGATTGAGTCCTTTGCAAATAAAAATTGGCTTATTAAGAATTTGCAAGAAGGACAAGAGCAAGAAAATGTAGGCCTAAAATTGGGTCGAATATATCGAGTTACTAATGTAATAAACCGAAGCATTATGTATGGGGTAGCGTGCTCATGTATCCCTGGCATTAACAGTGCACTGCTATTCAATTTTCCAATTACAACCATTTTCCAGAGTACAGTCAAGTCCAGTGAATCAGCAAAGAAGAATGCCCTTTGTCGAGTCAATGTCATTTATTTTTCATTTTCAAATAATCAAATTTTCTGAGCACCATACACCTGAACCTAGATCACATTGGACATTTCGTATATATATTTTTTCAAAGATTTATCAAGAAATTTTAAAATGTGGATAAATGGATAGCTGGTAATGTTGAAGGTTTAGAAATATTGTAATTTAAATGTAATCATTTAAATTGAGTTGTCGCAGAGTGGGATGATTTGCTTGTTGGAGTACAGTCACATTCTCAAAGTCCAGAAATATTTGCCAGCCTTCTTAAAGACGTTTTGAAAACCGTAAGAAATATGCGGCATTTTGGTCAATTTAACGTGTTAATCACCTAGTGTCTCTTGATGTAGATGCTGTAGCTGATCATTTTTGTTCAATTTGAATTTAATACTTCAAATATGTGTGGTGTGAGATCGTAAACATGTTGTTAGAATGTTAATAACCGAACATTCCGATGATGATGTAACAATCACTACTGGTACATGAAAGCGATGGAGTTCTAGAACGCTGACTTACGATTTTGAAAAAGCCTTCCAAAACACCTGCTCTTCAAAGGGTTAAACCAGCGGAGAAGGATGACAAACAATTTTTTTATGGGGCGAACGTGTCGGCAGATATATCTGGACTTAACAGCGTGTGGCCATAGGCGCAGTAGCCGGGCGGCCGGCAGCCCTGCTGTGGGAAGCGGCCGTCCCGTTTCAGAAGGACGTGCGCCCGGTCGCCATGTTGGCTCCGGCGCCAGTACCGGCCCAAGGGGGCCACAGAGGCTGTGCGATTACAACCAATCTTGTTTGTTTGCATCCAGGTCACAAGCATGGTAAGTAGCCGTAACGCCCCCACCCCCCCACCCCCCCCGGCCTGCGCTCCCCCGGCCTGCGCTCCCCCGGCCTGCGCTCCCCTGGCCTGCGCTCCCCTGGCTGCGCTTCGCCCTCCAGGCTGCTAGCCGTGCTCGGTGTTTCCTAGCGTAGCGCTTCCCTGCCCCGGGGGGCTCCTCGCGCCCGGCCAGCTCCGCGCTCCGCTTCGCCCACCCGCTCGTTCTCAGCACACAGCCTCCCGCCAGCATGCCCCGCCCCGCCCCGCCCCGCCCCTCCTCGCCCAGGCGTTTGCCCGTCGGGGCGCTCGCTCCCCCCTCCCCCCCCCCACACACGCCCGCCCCCCGGGCAGCTCGCTCTAAATGTTTCTGGAAACATTTAAGGGCCGTCCGCTTGCTCCGCCGCGCGTCGGCGGGAGGAACTCGGCGAGGGCTCTTCGCGCTGTCGCGCCCAATCAGATTCTGCTCGAGGAAGAAATCCATCCCTCGCCCCGACAACAAGGGAGAAAAAAAAAAAAGGATGTTTGTTCTACATCCTGTACAGACGTTTCAGCCGGAAAGGCTCTATCCTGCGCACTCCCAACCCTTTTTAATGGATTCGCGGCGACCGCAAGTGCGTGGCCCACTGAGTGGGCGATTGTATGGGCCTGCGTCAGCGGTCCGACCGAACAATGACACAGAAATGCCTTTAGGAGCCTTCAGCTACCGCGGATATGCTTGCATCAGGCAATCCCTGAGCGCGACCAAAACCTACATTCAGGCAAATAACGTCAGCCTCCGTATAGCTGAATGAGCCATATAGCTGTGAATCGGAAATGCTTGCGTAAAGAATGGACGTCCCGTGGCGGGACGCGCTAGCATTCGCTTCGCCTAGCTTTCGCTTCACTTCGCCCGCAGCAGCTTTGGAAACTTGTTCTGTGCGGCCGCAGTGCACGCTGGGATAGCGCAAGGAATTCCATTCTCTGCGCCCGGCGGCGCATTCCTTTCAGGGAAGTGAAAGGTTCTAGTGGGCGAGGCGATGGCATTCTCTCCTTTTAATTTGCCGGCGGCCCGACCGCGCCAGACGCCTTTGTGCGAGTTCCCGCCGCCGCCGCCGTGTTTTTGTGCCGCCCCTCTCTCGCGCGCCCGCCCGCCCGCTCCGCCCGCGCGCGCTTAAGCCCTCCCGTGTCGAATGCCGTTGAAGGACCAGACCGTGAAGGACAAGGCCCTCCAGAGCATGGCGTCCATGTCGTCGGCGCAGATCGTCTCGGCCACCGCCATCCACAACAAGCTGGGCCTGCCGGGCCTCCCGCGGCCCGCCTTCACCGGAGCCACCGGGGTAAGGAAGACCGCCCGCCGCCGCCGCCACCAAACCGCCGACCAAATCCCGTTTCACACCGCCGGGGTCCAGAGAGCTGGCCTCGTCTGATTAGGGGAGCGGGGGGGAAAACGAATGTTAGTCACGATAAACGCACGCCAGCCGCACTGTTTCCACACGCTAAACGCCACGGCTGATCGCGAGGTTCGTTTGTAGAGCTCGTTTGTGTCGAACGAGGGTTAGCGGTAACACATCGGAATATTTTTTGGAGGCGCTGTTCACTTACTGATCTGTTCTCTAGTTCTGGCAGGGCATGATATCGACGGGCCAGCCTGGATCATCTCAAGAGTAAGTAGGGCTTCTGGAATGCTCCGCCGTCCAATCCTTGTGTCGTTTCCGGATGATGGAGATGGAGCCTGTCTTGTGTTTTACAAAATAGGCTTGTCGAGGTGTTAACGGTTTAACCACTGGCATACAGTGCACATACATTTACAAATGAAATAAAAACATAAATATAATGGTAAGTACACAAATAAAAGTTCGTTTGCAGAGCTTCAATGTAGATGTTATTAAGCACATTTATATTACATTCATGTAATACTCAACACAGATATAGCCAGTTCTCCTCGATTAGGCTATTAGGTGAGTGATTCATTTGCATAACAAAATTGTGCACACTTTATCAATATTATTTAAGAATGTGGGCTCTTCACTCTCCACATGCACACTCAGAGAATGTTCATAGCAAAGGTTTTGTCATTTAAATGATCTTGAAGTGCATGTTTGTTAAAGCCTTCATTGCATGTTGTGCTGAAATCTAACGCGGTGGTTAACAGAGGGGTGTGTAATTTTTTTGTCAGTGATTCAAATGCATTTTAAAAAACCTTTGCTTATTATTTAACCTCCCGAACATGACATGAAGAAGAAGCTGTGTGTTTACCTGTGAAAGGATTATTTACTTGTAGATCGTCGACACACCTGTTAATCAAGAAAAATTCATGAAACCAAGTGAGACCAATGATCAGTTTAAAGGAAAGTTTTTAGCGGAAATACCGGTACTAGCGGTGTTTTAGAACGAAGTAACGCCATGACAGGCCTATTACAAAAACCCCATAAGAGAGGAATCCCAAGTGTGAACTCTCAAAGCCATTGTTCCCCTGTTGCACGCCACCAGTAAAGTCCTCAGCCTGCTGTGCTTCTAGGCCTGAACGCTCTCTTCCCTCCCATTCCAGCATCAAGCCATTTGCCCAGCAAGCCTATCCCATCCAGCCTCCCGTCACAACAGCGATTTCAGGTGAGGGCTAACTTTCATCTGAACTTCTTCACCTATCTGTATTGCAATTCTAGTATCTTGGCGGGGGTGTGCATCCGTGACATTGGTTGGCGTATCTTTTTTCCGTTTATTAATTTCAGGGATTCCAGCCTGCTTCAAAGCTAATGATTCTTCATTGTAATTATTTATTGGGATTTGGTGATAGGGGAGTGTGTAATATTAGGGGAATAGAAAGGTTTACAGTGCGGACGGTATGCTGAATTTAAATTTTTTTTGGTGGGGGGTGGGGCCCTTTAGGTTATGAGCCCCCGACAGCTCCTACACCCACCGTCCCGGCCTGGCAGGGCCGCTCCATCGGGACGTCCAAACTGAGGCTGGTGGAGTTCTCCGCCTTCCTGGAGCAGCAGCGAGACCCCGACTCCGTGAGTACAGTGACGCCCCCCAGCCCCCCCCCCCCCCCCCCCCCCCCCCCCCCACCCCGCCCCCCCAGGCCAGCCTTCTGCCCCCCATCCCCAGGCATACAGCTGCAGCTCCAGTACAGCACTGCGCATGAATTGAATTACACCTGGAGGTACGCCTGAATGGATTGGTTCTTCGATAGCCCTGTTTAGCACTGGGCTGTAGGTGTAAAGCCAAGCTGGACCTATCCCCCGCAAGAACTAAAATGGTTCCCGGAGAACTAGTTTGTGTTTGTTTTCCCGCCCTACCTCTAGAACCGTGTACATTATGCACAGTTGGTCTGTGGCCAAGAATTGCATGAAGATATTTAAACTGCTCCGTCTATGTGAGACACTCATATTGTGGCCTTTAATTTTTTTGGATTCCTGCTTCGGTTTTTTACTTTTTCCTGCCACTGTTTACCTGAATGGTCTATGCCCAGTCCAGCTAAATACAAAGAGATCTTGTCTTTGCATACAAAGTTCATTTCTCTGGCAGTGCTTAAAGCACTAACATTACTGGTCATACAGATATATGCTGCTGCAAGTAAATGCTCTCTTACTGGTGATCAAGTCATATTTGTGTTTATGTTTGGTAATTGTGTACTAAATTTGTAACTTTCAAATTTGTAAACTAACGCTAGCGCTACTGCTGGAGAGTTGCTATCTCTCGCGCTGTAAGGCGGGAATTGGCGGGAGCAGCATCGCTATTCTCGGGGCCCGCTACGGAACGATGGTGACAAATTGAAGTACGGCTCTCATAACGCGGGCTATTGTCCGTCTGAGAAGAGAAGCCGCCGGGTCCTGCGGATTTAACATTAATAATGATAAAGCGCAATAAAAACCGAGCGACTCGTTGCGCGGGTTGTGATAGGGGCGTTTTTCATCTTCGCGCGGTACGTTTCTTTAATCGCAGGAGCCACGGTATTGTCTCACTTTGCGGCCCCGTCGAGGCTGGGAGTTTTATCGATCTTTCTCTGACGGTTGCGGAGGCGATCGCGAAGGCGGAGAACCTCTGCTATTAGTACCTGGGAGGAAAGATTATGGAGAATAGAGAGAGCCCAGTTCAGAAAAATATGTCTTTGTCCTAAAAGACACTGTACATGCATACATGCCATGCATACCATACATTACATACAGTGCATACATACATACATACATACATGCAGTCCTTCACAAAAGACAGAGGCCACCCTTTTTTATTTACTTTCCAGTTTATTTTTCAGTGTCAGCAGGCATGTATTTAACAAAAGATGACACAAAAACCTCCACAACCATGTACAATATCACAATAGCAGGTCTTTCGGTATTTAGTGTGTCCACACTTTGCCTTTATTACAGCTTGCATTCTTTTCGGGAGACTTGCTTTGAGTTTTTTTCGAGGAGATCTGCGGGTATGTTTTTCCACGCTTGTTGTAAACACCACCGAAGTTCAGTCTTAGAAGTTGCTCGCTCGTTCCGAGTAATCCCAAACACGTTCAGTGATGTTGAGGTCAGGACTCCGGGGTGGTCAGTCCATTGTTCTGAGAACCCCAGCAGCTAGATCTTCTTAGCAGTGTGCTTGGGGCTCATTGTCTTGCTGTAGAAAGAATTTTCTCCCAATCAAACGTTGTCCAGAGGGCACTGCATGATATGTTAAGATTTGTTTGTAGGGTTACTGCATGATATGTTACGATTTGTTTAAAGATTTGTGGTGTATTTATCAGCATTCATGATGCCTTCAGTCAAAACCAAATCACCAACTGCAGGTTTTTTTTATACAACCCCCAAACTTGCAATGGACCTCCACCATGCTCGGCTGGTGGTTGTAGACCTGGTTCTGAGAGTCTTTCATTGCTTTGGTGGTGTACACACTGCCTTCTCTTACTTATGAAAATTTAGACTCAACGGTCCATAAAACCTTACTCCGCATCTCGGGTGCCCAGTTTCGGTGTACTAGTGCAGATTTCCTTGTCTTTCGTTTGTTCCCTTTTCTCAGCAGTGGCTTTTTGACAGCTACACGTCCTTTCAGACCCGCTGCGTTGAGTTCTGTTCTCACAGTGGAACGACTGACAGAAACACCTGTGGATTTATTCAGATGGAGCTTGATTTTTTAAAACTTTTCCCCCTTTCTCTCAAAGATAAAATCTTTAAGTACTGTCATTGTGATGGTGATAATGTCTACCAGTTCTTGCACAGAGGAGTCCCATTTTCTCTCGATCTTGTAATAATCTTTTGAACTCCATTTTTGGAAACGCCTGGTTTTTTTTTTTTGTTTGGTTTTTTTCCCTTTGACTTTCACCGACCTAATGCAGTTGAATTATATCATGTCTGATCTCCTCAGAAATATGCCCTTCAGCCATTTTAGATGCACATGTCAAGGAAGTCTTCAAGGCAGCTAAGGTGTGTTTGGGTGGCTGTTTGTCTGAATGTTAGTTGGCTTTGGAGGCAAAGGGCTCTAACATAACCTCGCTGACACTTTTGGTAACAACTTTCATTGGGAGAACACAGCTGTGACTCGTTTGTCGATTGGAAGGACGGGAGACGTACAGTGGTGGCGTGGCGCGCAGACGAAAGTGGACTAATGCCGATTTGATATCATTTGTAGTGGTGGAGGCTTCTCCTGCAAATTTCTGTCAAATGTATGTTTCCTTCGTTATTGTCTGATGCCGGGGAAGAAAAACATTGCGTTGAACGGCCGATCGGGCTGGAAATCGAACGAAAGGGTGGTCTTTGACTCTGCGCATTACTGTACATTGATACAAACAATGCTAAGTGCTGAATTCAGGCCCGGGCTTTAGTGCATTTTCCACATAACTCGCCTCTGCGAGAATGAGAGACTTGCTCGGAAAAACGCACTTAAGTGCACGTCTGAATTTGGATGCCGGTCGGCGTGGTCATTTTTCCATTTTATCCACTTAGCTTGAATATTTATTTACTGCCCTGGCTCCTTATTTCGAACGTCGGTCTCCCTGTTTCTGACATTTCACCGGTGAGTCCTACCCGCTTTCGTACTAGTGCCGCATCGGCGTGCTTCGTGGCTCCTGCTCTTCCGATTCTAAACGAATCTTCATCTGATTCAGACCCACAAGGTGGTTAATACATAGGCGATTAACACAGAGGAATCGTTTAACGGTATCTATATAGGACTTGTATAGTTATGTATAATACTTATATAGAACTATTAAGCATTTATATAGAATTCATCTCACAAGCTCTTTGTGAAGAGGGAACGCGCGCCAGTCATCACCAATGCAGTACCCGCCCGGCCAACTGGCCCCAGAACGTTCACCACACATCGGTTGAGGTCGCGGCAGTTGCTAAGCCAGTTAAAATGGGGGATAAACTGGTAGCCAGGTTAGCCGTTTAGCCAGGATCCTGGGGTTTCGGCGTATCTGTGACCCCTTTATACATTTGCAGACGACGCTGTCCAAGGACATTCGGTGTCCCGCTGAAGGCGCATCTCACTTCAGCGCACGGCCTCAAACTTATGAATCCGCATTGATTCAAACTTATGAATCCGCATTGATTCAAACTTATGAATCCGCATTGATTCAAACTTATGAATCCGCATTGATTCAAACTTATGAATCCGCATTGATTCAAACTTATGAATCCGCATTGATTCAAACTTATGAATCCGCATTGACCGTCGAAGGAGGAAATGCTTTCACGATCGATTTTTTTTTTTTTTTTTTGTTGTTGTTGCTGCCGTTACCGTCCCGGTCCGCGGAATCAAAGGGTTCCCGCCGGCGTTTCTGAGCGCTGACGCGCGCATGCGGTGATTAAAGGCCGGCGCGGGGGTTCTGAAGCGCCTTCCTCTTCCTCTTCCTCTTCCCCATCCAGTACAACAAGCATCTGTTCGTGCACATCGGCCAGACGAACCACTCCTACAACGACGCCCTGCTGGAGTCGGTGGACATCCGCCAGATCTACGACAAGTTCCCCGAGAAGAAGGGGGGGCTGAAGGAGCTGTTCGGCAAGGGCCCGCAGAACTCCTTCTTCCTCGTCAAGTTCTGGGTGAGCTTGGCCTCCTCCCGCGAGTGTGTGCGTGCGTGCGCGTGTGTGTGTGTGTACTTACAGGTGGTAGGTTAGTCAGTCAGTTAGTCTGTCGGTAAGTGTGAGTGAGAGATTGATGAAATATGTTATATATCAGAAGAGGCTGTGTTCAAGTTTGTGTGTGTGCGAGCATCGGGCATTGTTTGTGCTTATGATTTTTCCTAAACCCAGTCAGGTAGCCATTGTAATTCATCACCAGAAACCCAGTGTGGTCATATAAATATTTTTATACACAAGACACTTGTGTTATTTTCTGTGTAAATGCAGGTTCAGGAGACTGTGTGTGTTGTGTGTATGGGGGTATGGTGTGTGTGTGCACACGTGCGTGTGTGTGTGTGTGCTCTTGTGCTTGTGTGTGTGTGTGTGTGTGTGTGTGTGTGTGTGTGTGTTGTGTGTATGGGGGTATGGTGTGTGTGTGTGTGTGTGCTCTTGTGCTTGTGTGTGTGTGTGTGTGTGTGTGTGTGGGGTGTGTCACGTCCAGGCCTCGCTACACTTAAAGCAGTGCCGCTCGGGCAGTGTGAGCCTTTGTTTGAACACCTGCCTGCTGTCTGGCAGGAGCTGGGGATTGTGGGATAGAGGGGTGTCGCCTATTGCCCTCTGTTGATGGAAACACACTGTGTTCTCCCAGTCCAGCTTGAAACGTTTCAACTATTGTGTGTGTGTGTGTGTGTGTGTGTGTACGTATGTGTATATGTTTGTGCGTGTATGTGTGTGTGTATGTGTATATTTTGTGTGTTTGTGTGTGTCTGTGAAGCCAGCGGTTCTGAATAACAATTGTTTTGCACGCCTTCTGTTCAGGCAGCCGGCGAAGCGTCACACTCGCGTTTTACGACGATCGCGCAGAGCGGCAATATTTCGCGAGCACCTTTCGGTCACGTCTATTACCGAGACCAAAAATAGCAAGGAGCGGGCGATCAAAAGCACATCCGCGAAGGTGGGAGGTGTCGGCGCGGGGTTAATTAAAAGTGATATCCGTGTCAAAGGAGAGGCGTTGAGGAAGGGGAGCGCATTAGCATGCGCCGACGTCATTCATTAGCCTGAAGCCCTTTTTAGTGCCGTGCGCCGACGAGCTGCCGAGCCCTCCTGGACCCGCGCTGTACGGAAGCCTGGAGGCTGCCCGTTATCCGCCGTGAACCGAAGGGAGCCGCGGCGTAGCGACCGTGGCGTAGCGACCGCGGCGGACCCCGCCGAGCGCACGGCGCTTTATTTGGCTCGGCGGAGCGGGGGGGGAGGGCGCGATCGGAGGCCGCCGCCGATCCGGGTTTAACGACGGGGCGGTTCGCCCGGCCGTGAGACGCTCAGCCAGCTGTTCGCCGACAAAAGCGGGGTGGGGGGGGGGGGGGGGGGGGGGGGGGCGTGAGACGGTCGTGCGCGGCGAGCCTTTTTGAAGCGCCGGCGCGGAATCTGAATTTCAAACGAAACCGGCCTTCCGTCCGCACAATGGCCGGTCCTCCTGCACCTCGTCCGTAAACAAAGCCGCGGCGTCGTCCGGTGAAGCAGCTAAACGCGCGGGAGGGTACACTCGCCCGTTTTTACAGCGATATTGATCCCGGCATCCTTAGAATGTTTTAATACAAGTTGTTTTTATTTATTTTTATTTATTTATTTACTTACTTACTATTGTAAATTGTTATTGAAATTCAGACCTCGTTTACGCCCGTGGTTATGTTTACTTGCCCATTCAGGCCGGGCCTAAGAAATGTAAAGGTTGTAGTCTAACGGAGGCTTCTTTACCATAGTGCGGTGAATTTGATGGCGGTGTTACGTGCGGAGTACGGAGGACCTGTGCCGCTTTGAATGGGGCACGGAGCACCTCTTAGCTCTGGGGAGGTTTTCGGGTCGTAAAGGGGGGAGGTCGCGGAGCGTCAGAGGCTCGGAATGGAAGCAGCGGCGGTGCGATGACGTGGCACAGAGAGCTAGCCGCTATTCACGTCTTCTCTCCTTTATGTCGACCGGTTGTTGTAGCAAACGTGAGGCCGGAGTTCATTTTTGGTGCATTTTAGTTTGCTGGTAATGTCTGAAGGACACGGCTGGGCTAGTTTTCCGAGACGCCACTAGAGGGTGCTGTTGCCTGAATGCATATTGGATAACATGCCAGTTCGCTTGTTGGTTGTATGTGACTTCATGGCCTTTGCCCTTTGGTAAAGCTGCATTAAAAAATCCATATTATTTTGAAGGGTTTTAGCGATGAGATGTGCGTGCACATTTTAAAAATATTTCCTTCAAATTTGGTTGTACACTCTAATTAGGGCCTTAACAGTTCACTAGATGAAGTCATTTAAAACAAACTCTATCAGAAAAGTAGCACGGTTAATCCAAGAAAGCCTGAATTCGTGATTTGGAAAGTTTTTGTCCAACATCTGCTGTAATGACCAGGGCCCCAAATATTTAATACTATTTCTATATTTGTCTGGTGTAGAATGTGCAATTGATTGGACTGTGCGATTCATCTAGCCAATCAGTAATCACCATTCAGTCATTTAAAAACATTTTCGAGGAAAATGGCGCTCGCATTCAGAGGCACCAGTAAGACCAGATTTCTATCGTACGAGCGAACGGGCCCTTAAACCAGAGGTGTGCCCAAACACAAAGCGGCACGCTCAACCCAGCAAAACGCAGGGTTCGAATTTGACCGTTTTGAAACCAGAAAACCCGGCCTGCAGTCCACGTTGAAAGAAATCTAAAAGGGGAAAGAAGTCAAATGAAGGAAACGGGCGAGCGGACTCCGCCCGGGCGTACGAGACGTCGTCCGGGACCGCGTTTCGGCGGTGGGGGTGTTCGGGCGACTGACGCGAGCCTCGCTCTCCTTGTTTCCGGCTCTCCCCCCTAGGCCGACCTGAACTGCAACATCCTGGACGACACCGGCGCCTTCTACGGCGTGACCAGCCAGTACGAGAGCTCGGAGAACATGACCATCACCTGCTCCACCAAGGTGTGCTCCTTCGGCAAGCAGGTGGTGGAGAAGGTGGAGGTGAGTGCCGCCGCCGCCGCCGCGGCGTCGCGCCGCCCGCGAACCCCCGACGACGGGGCCCCCGGCGACGTTTCCGGAAGGACGGCCTCGTTGGCGCGGCCTGGGGCTTCCGTTAACGGGTTCGCCCGTCGGGGCCGTCGACGTTGTTTCCCGCGGTTATGACTCGTAGCTATGCGCGAAGGCGCCGTCAGTGAGCTCGTGTGAGATTAGAACGACTCGATTGGTCTCATTTAAGCGACGTCTGTGCTTAGGTATCCGTAGGACGCTGGGTCATCGCCCAGTTCCACGCACGGGACGGACTGCGATAGCGGCGGCTAGTTTAATCGAGCGGCGCGCTTTTCTGTTTGACTTCACGCAGCCGTGTTCCCGTCAGCTGCGTTCTGCCTCCGGACACCGCACTGCGCAGTGCGCTGCGCAGTCGTATGTTTTAGGCTGCTACCGTCAGACCTGGGACAAATACATTACATTACATTACATTACAGGCATTTGGCAGACGCTCTTATCCAGAGCGACGTACAACAAAGTGTATAACCATAACCAGGAACAAGTATGACGAAAACCCTAGAGAGAAGTACCGTTCCAAGTGCAGGGAACAACCGCATAGTTCAACTTGGACCCTGAAGGTTAAACTGATTAAAATACATATTTGTTTTGGGATTCAAATACTTTTCTGTGCTCTACTGATCTTGCCTGGTGTAATTGAGCCTGCCAATATAACCAGAAGGCGGGGTTTGCAGTTTTTGAGAATATTTCATTGGTTCCAATACACCAGACAAGATCAGCAAAGCGTAGAAAAGTGTTTGAATCCAAAAAAAATACGTATTTGACCCAGGTCTGGCTGCCATTCTTGGATTTCCTTTGAAAAGAAAGTTATTTTGTTCTGTCCTATCTCTGTTGTACTACGTACTGTTGTCTAATGGAACCTAAGGAACTAACATCATTTTTTAAATCAATTAATTTTTTTTTTTTTTTTTTAATCTGTGGTTTTCCCTCACCCCCCCCCCCCCCCCCTCAAACCCAACGTACAGACGGAGTACGCGCGGTTCGAGAACGGGCGCTTCGTGTACAGGATAAGCCGGTCGCCCATGTGCGAGTACATGATCAACTTCATCCACAAGCTCAAGCACCTCCCCGAGAAGTACATGATGAACAGCGTCCTGGAGAACTTCACCATCCTGTTGGTAAGCATCGCTGTCTGTCAAATACTCAAGTCCCACCCCCCACCCCCACCTTGGCCACCAGGGCTGGCCTCAGGGAACGTACTGCCCCAACAGCCGAACGAGACCAAGGAAATGCCAGTGAGTGTGTTGTACCTCACCATCTCCACTAGAGGGAGACAGCGCAACTGAATGACATTTACTTACCCAAAAGCAGTTTACATGTTGTGATTAGAATTTTCATTTAACCTTAATTAAGTTTTGATGCAGCATACCAACAATTTGTGTGAATTCAGAGCTAAAATATCCAGAACATTCCATCAGTAATAACAGTTGGATGCTGACCGCACTGAAATCGAGGCAACCTTAACCGCGACGAGACTGTAACCGTGACCCGACCGTAACCGCGGCACGACCGTAACCGTGACACGACCGTAACCGTGACGAGACCATAACCGTGACAAGACCGTAACCGTGACGCGACTGTAACCGTGACGAGACCATAACCGTGACAAGACCGTAACCGTGACGCGACTGTAACTGCGACGTGACCGTAACTGCGTTTCTTTGCCTGTGTTCCAGGTGGTGACCAACAGGGACACGCAGGAGACCCTGCTGTGCATGGCGTGCGTGTTCGAGGTGTCCAACAGTGAGCACGGGGCTCAGCACCACATCTACCGGCTGGTCAAGGAATGAGTCCCCCCCCCCCCCCCCCCCATCCCCGTGCCCAAGGCCCCCTCCAACATAGACTGAAAAAACCTCATTACAAGTGGCAGTGCCTCTAATTGAAATCAGACCCAGACTGCTTTGAGTCACATTTGGGTGAAGCCTATTATTATTATTATTATTATTATTATTATTATTATTATTATTATTATTATTATTGTTTTTTTGTCTTTCTTAACGTGTATGTGTATGACTGCAGCTGTGAATTGCGGTACAGTTGTTTTTTGTTCTGATACGTAAAGTAGTTCATTTTAATGGATGACTAGCTTATATCTGTCTGTAGGACAAAGTACATATATTGTGGCAGTGCTTAACGCCAGACAGAATTATCTGTTGGGCCGGGTTGTGTTTCGTTAGCAGGTTTCTTTTTATTTTCTGTTTTTCGTCCAGTGAGGTCCATCGAGGAGGAGGAAAAAAACTGACAGTAGCCTTTGTTTCGTGAGTTGCGTAAACTACACGGTGTGCGCGCGTGTGTTTGTGTGCGGTTCTTTGCGTGTATACGTGTGTACACATACACACATACGCATGTTTTCCAAAGAAAAGTGTTTTGAAGCATATCTCTTTTTTTGAGGGGGTGAGTACATTTACAAATGAGAACTATTTAGAAGATGAAAGATTGCGGTTTATTGTTAAGTACAAGGACACTACCGGAGGAAGAACATTTGCAGCATTCGGAGAATTGAGCCGTATCTTTGAACCAGTGACCAAGCAGCCGCAGTGAACGCGCTGTACTGCGATAGCACTAAGGACGTATCAATCAGCCATCGTCCAGACGCTGTCCGCGACCTACTCTCAAACCGCAATAAGAAAAAAAAAGAGCTCAACTCGTTTAAATTCTCCCGGGCTGCACGTGTTTTTCTTTCCAACCGAAAAAAATAGAAACGAAAGGAATCTTTTGGAGTCGCCTAATGTAATTTTGTCCGAAGTAGAAAGCACTACAGTTCTGAGTCGTCACTTTTGTCCGAAGCACTTGGTTGTTCTGATTGGACGGGCCTCGTTGAGGGTGCCTGACACACTGCCTTTAAGATTACATTAAGAAAATTATCCCAGCGTGCGAAGAAACGCGGGATCGAATCTCTGAAAATGTAACAATGAGAAACTGGGAAACCAGGTGACCTTTATTTTCAGTGGCATTTACTTTGCTATGGTGCATAACTCCTCAACAGGCTATAAATATATAAATGTTTGATTTATTTTTTTTCTTTGGCCATTGAAATAGTTTTTAAATGATTGTTAATCCTGTCCATTTGTGCAGTCAATCACTGCCTTTGCTTACACGAGTCCTATAAATCTGTGGCCTACACTATTCATTTTCTACAACTCCGAGCCTTAATTAAACGCGTGTGGTGTGAATTCCAAAAGATGCCACGAAAGCTGTGATCTCTTTCCTAAGCTGGAAGACCGTCTCGTTAAATGTCACGCACGATAGGAGTTTCGCCGTACAGAACTGCCAAAGCGTATCTGTATACAGTGCCTTAGTGTATGTTGTACCACTGACCGTCGCTAATTTGTGAGGACACGTCTGTCATTGAGAAACGCGCCCGAGATCAGCAGTTTTTGTGAACAGAAGAATTGCCCGCCCATATCTTTTGCATAGACACGCCAACATTCATCACGCCATATCAGGAAGTGACTGTAATAATAGATTAATAAAGAAATCGCTTTCAAGTTCTATTCATAAATATATATATATATATAAATACATATATATACCCTTTTTATTTACATTTCAATGCAAAACAGTATATACAGTACTAAACTGACTTTGCCTTTGTCTAAAAGACCAAAAAAAATATATATATCTATGGAGATATATCAGATCTCTAATCATTTCCCTGCACTGTAGCATGAAAGTGCCTTTGGTTTGGAATTTCCAGCTTAGAAAAGACAACGTGTTAAGAATTATAAACATTAGCAAAACCAAAAAATTATATATATATATTAAAAAGTGAAAAAACGGATCACCACAATGCCTTTTTTAAGTTTTTGTAATAGATTGATGAGGCACAGTACATTTTTGACAGAAATATAGAAGATTAAGATTTTAAAAGGACAGAATTTGGTAACATTGAAAAAAAAATGGTGCAGAATATATTTAAAAGGCACCTTTGTGTTAATTTGTTTAATGTTAACTCCTGTGAAAGGGAATATTCTTGAGCATGAGATTTTGTTTCCAGCAAAAGTAATTTTCTTACCAATACTGTTGAAATCTTTGCCTAATCGTCTGTCGACATGACTACAATCGTTTGCATTACTCAGTATTAATATTTGGCTTCGGTTTGTTCCTCTGTATCAAGGTGGGGGAGTGAGGGCCGAGCTTGAAAAGACGACAGACGTACAACCTTTGGATATAAATCTCGGCCAAATCCGTTTGATAGCCAATCAAACGTGCGATCAGTCACTGTGCGCTGTCAACATGGGTTCGCCATATGTTCTTAATTACACGGAAGTGTTTTCCTGTATTCTTCTTTAGAGCGGTATGCCATTCCTGTTTTGGTGGGAGCTCTGCATTGAAGGGTACGCAAGAACACTCATGAGTGTAGAACCCATAGTGGCCTGAAATAGACGTAACAGCGAGCCGACGGTGATGCCGCCAGTTCACCCGAGTGAAACCAACGGTGTATCTCTATTTAAGGAGCACCCTTAATTTTCCACAGTGCCAGACCAGACACGGTTACATCGACTCTCCTTTCTCATGAAACACTAAAGACCAGCACTGTTGAATATCGCCAGTCCCGATTATTGGAATGGGTTCACGCAATCTTTTTAACAGCTTTATAACACCACTTCTTAAACAAGTAAAAGTAGATGTAAGTAACGAATGCAAAATAAGTTGGCTTGATTGCTCTGTGTGTTGCTATACGCCTAAAGTAGACTACAGGTGTCGTCATACCATTCACAATCAAATAGCCTTTGTTATTTAACCTGTTTTTTATTTTTCACGTTTTGGGGGCGGGGATTGGGGAGGGGTGGGGAGGGGTGGGGCGGGTTTGTTTATTACTATTTCGCCCTGTGTACGTGTTCACGTTTCTGAATAACAATGAGATGAACTCGGTTCCTGTTTTTTATCGTGCTTCGCGTATACAATGGTTTTGTGACGACTTGAGTATATTTGAACCCGAGTCAATGGTCCCTGTTACCGCTGCACTGCTGGTACGTTTGCCAGGTCAATCTCGCTTTGAATACCTACAGTTTCAATGGGGGTCAAGTTCGGTTCATGAAATTAAAACAAGGCGAATGTCGGGGAAACATTTTAACGACCTCGACGGTGCGGAAAAGAGATTTGACGCGGACGTATTGGCAGTTTAGCTCTAGTTCTTACTCGTTTTGTGTTTTGTCTCTGTGTAGGTACTGGTACCTTTTTGTTCATAACCATTTTAAATGATTGGCTTTAAAGTGAACTTTTCTTTAGTTCATATAGTATCTTGGAATAAAAAACGATTGTGTGTGTGTGTGTGTGTGTGCAGAGATTTTTTAAAGGTGCTTTGTATAAAGAAAATGATGTATCCTGGCTTTTCTCGGTACAAACGTGTGAGATCTTTATTATCTGTTGGAATGGTAAAGGGGAGAGACAGGAGAGAGAGAGGAGGAAACTGGCTATTCGTGTGTGTGTGTGTGTGTGTGTGTGTGTGCGCGTGCCTGCCTGCGTGCGTGCAGGTGCGCACGCATATGTGTGTCTACGCGTGTGTTCTTTACTGCAAATGGTCTCGTCTTTGCTCCGTAACATTTTGATGCCTTCTTGATAAAGTGGTAGATATTTTGTAGCTTTCTAGGAACTTTGTATGCATACAATATCAAATGAAAATAAATATTAAAACTTGGATGACTTCTCTTTCGTTTCAATGCAGCACACAACCTTGACATCATGGCCACTTTCTGCTCATTAAACATGCTTGCCTTTGTATTCACAGAGTATCACAGTACACCACCAGTGTTTCAGAGAGGGAGAGAGATAATGCGCGTGTGTGTGTGTGTGTGTGTGTGTGTGTGTGTGTGTATTCCCATTCATCAGCCCTACTGTGTCAGCCAACCAAAGCATAATCTACAATTAAAATGTAAGGAAACGTACGAGTTTAAGTATATCCATTGGTTCTCAAACTCGGTCCTGGGGGACCACTGTGTATGCTGGTTTTCATTCCAACCTGAACCGCAATCCCAGAAATTTAACAAGCTGTTAATTTTTTTTAATTAGGTGCTTTTTATGTTTTAGAGCTGGGGTTCCCAGTCTTATCCAGAAAGGGCCAGTCAGGCCAGTCTTATTCAGAAAGTGTGGGTGCACACACATCAAGGTGCTTAGCAATGCTCTAATGTATATACACTCACCGGCCACTTCATTAGGTACACCTGTTCAACTGCAAACTGCACCCATTAACGCAAATATCTAATCAGCCAATCACGTGGCAGCAACTCAGTACATTTAGGCATGTAGACATGGTCAAGACGATCAGCTGAAGTTCAAACCAAGCATCAGAATGGGGAAGAAAGATGATTTAAGTGACTTTGAACGTGGCATGGTTGTTGGTGCCATACGGGCTGGTTTGAGTATTTCAGAAACTGCTGATCTACTGGGATTTTCACGCACAACCATCTCTAGGGTTTACAGAGAATGGTCCGAAAAAGAGAAAATATCCAGTGAGCGGCAGTTCTCTGGGCGAAAATGCCTTGTTGATGGCAGAGGTCAGAGGAGAATGGCCAGACTGGTTCGAGCTGATACAAAGGCAACAGTAACTCAAATAATCAGTCGCTACAACCAAGGTATGCAGAAGAGCATCTCTGAACACACACCATGTCAAACCTTGAAGCAGATGGGCTACAGCAGCAGACGACCACACCGGGTGCCACTCCTGTCACCTAATGAAGTGGCCGGTGAGTGTATATAGCCTATATATACAGTGAGCTCCATAATGTTAGTGACAGACATGTTTTTTCTTGATTTGGCTCTACTCTATCATTTTACATTTCTAATTAAACAATTCACATGTGGTTAAAGTTCAGATTCTCAGATTTTATTAAAGTGTACTTTTATATATTTTGCTTTTGCCATGTAGAAATGACATCACTTTTTATATATGGGAGCCAATTTTTCGCGTCCGCAAGGCATGCTGGGATAGCTGGCGACACTAGGCAAGCCGGCAAAACAACCAGCAACGTGGGGTGCTGACCAATCACATTAAAGATCCGACATGAAAACTGTCTTCAAATTCAAATTTAATTTCTCCATTCCGCATAGTTCTGTTAGGGAGGACTCGTTAATTATGGCTGTGTGGGGATCTCCAAAACATACGATTGATATACATTTAGCAAGCACTGTTCTAAAAATAGAAAACACGGCTGCAAGCGGCCAATTGTGGGAGACGGGAACGATGGCCGCATGTCTGATTGGCTATGGACTTTGGCAGTGCGCACAGCTCTTAAAAGAGAATGAAAAGAGGTAATTTCATTGGCTATCAACAAATGCAGCTGCACCTCACCCACTACCAATCGGAATGACCCCGCCCCGTTTCCAGGTGCACCACACACCTTGCACTGTGCGCTGCTCACCTCTTGTCCCAAGGTTCCATCAGGCACAAGCCAGCCCCGTGCGCGATTCGCTGCGCCAAAGACTGTGCCCGTGCTCCACGCAACGTTGATTCCAGAAGATAAAGCTCTTGGTATCGTCTGTCCACAAGAATTTTTTTTTTTTTTCCCCAGAACTTTTCAGGCTCGTCCAGGTGCTTCCTCTTCCGGTAAGAAGAATGTGATGTGTTCATTTGTTCCAGTGTTATGTCTGTGGGATGAATAAGCTAACCCGCTCTTTGGCGCTGTCGAGTTCACACTCCGCTGGCCAGCACTGACACCTAACATCAGGTATTGTATTTTCATCAACTGTCCTTGTGGACGAAAGGTTAGGAATGCCATTAACTTCCGTTGAGTTGGAATACAGCATTTTCAATGATCCTAGTGATGAGTGATTTACTAACAGATGCACGGACAAATACGAAGTAAAGGTTCCTGTTGAAGGTACGCATTCGGTCCTGAGAGAAGCCATGGAGTGGCTAAGGCGTGCTCTTAAACAAATATTCCTGCCTTAAAAAACGATAAGCAGATGCTTGAACCAATGAAATGCTTGGCTCGAAAGCAGGTCCCTGTTACTATGTAATCTTTTATCGGTTTGATGAGGACCAAACCCTTAAAATAGTACATATATTTTTATGACACATTGGCTTCCTGGATGAATGTACATTTTGTCCTTGAACTAAGATATGTTGTTGTTGTGTAAATCATACAACATGGTGGCTTGTCAGCATAAAATAATCGCTAATATCTCAACAGCAAGATTAGCACATCCAATGGACTTTACAGCAGGATCCTGGTACAAACATAACATAGTGCATAAGCAACACATTAATTTTGTTAATTCGTTTTCTGATGAGCTTGCAGAAAGGTACACAGGGATTCAAGCCAGAAAAAACTCAACTGAAAGTAGAGCAGTGAGTCAGTTTTTTTAAAAGTCATGTTAAGAAAATGCAATTTCAATTCCGTCATTTAAACAGTCTGTTGCATATTTTCTGCGCTGGTTTTCATCCTGACCTCACTATTCTCTCAACTGCGGCCGTTTAGTCCCTCTGAGGCTTTCTGTTATTTGTCCTGGTGCTCTATTCAAAACTGAAGCCGGCAGCTAAACGGCTTCCTTTTAAGGGGTAGTGCTTTTACACGCAGCGCACACCTATCAGTCAACTTCAGTCACCTGAACGTCAACCATGAATGTTGGGGGTGGGCAGCAAGGTGGTGTAGCGGGTAGCACTGTCGCCTCGTGAGCAAGAGGCCCCCGGTTTCCAAAACTTGTCTAAGTCCCCCACCAGGTGGGGGCCGCGTGCCAGATCACCTCCAACCAAGGCACCGGAGCCTTGTCCCCCGCCCCCGCCAGAGAGCCCTGCCACCTGACCCTTGGGCCTTGGGCCTTGGGCCTTGCCCTCCAGGTGATCTTTATTCACGTCCTGGCGTGCGACCTTTCGGCAAGCGAGCCACTCCCTGGACTGGAGCGCGATGAAGCGGTCGGCCAGCTGCGGGGCACTGCGGAGGCTCGCCTGCATGTGTGGGACCCTCCCGAAAACGTGGGCTGCGTGGCAGCGACGGGACCAGCGTACTGTAACGGCTACAGTTGGATCACCCCAACGGGCGAAGAGGGAAGTAATATAAATGGGGGTTTATGTGATGAACTACTACAAGCACGTATAGTCCTCCGCAGAAATCGATTTGACTTGAAAACTACGACCTAGGGATATTAGAACGTGTGTTGTGTTTCTTATTTTATTTTTTAAATGGTCATTTCCAGTTTTTTGGTCACCGAGGCCCAGGCATGCGCTGTCCGGGCTGCAGCCGGTGCTGCTTGGTCTGGTTCTACAGGTACCTGCCAGTCCGCTTCCTCTTCCTCCTGTGGCTGTTTTTCACTGGCTCCTTCATCTTCGTCTTCTACACGAACCACTCCAGAAGCGGCTTCAGGAAACACTTGGTTTCCGAGAGGGTGAGTCTGCGTTGTCTTCCCACTTTTCACACCGCAGGACTTTCCGGGACCCGTGAAATACACATACAGTACTGGCACAGCACAGTGAACTACAGGCTCATTCTGGGACCTATCTCATGCAGCCCCACGACCCATTTTGGGTCCCGACTCATAGTTTAAGAAACACTGGCTTCAGGTCATGCAAACCCCACTGCCGTTTCACCCCATGTTTGTTCTCTCTGATATTGTTCCGGTGTGGGATGGTGGGGTGGGGGTCTAATGCTGCGCTCTCACCGAATCCGGCGAGGACGCGTGGTGGGGACTCGCCGGGCCCGCAAGCTCTCCGTTTAATGGGCATTAGTATGCAAATAGTGTAGGTGGGCTCCACCGAATGCCAGATGCCTCTATACCAGTGACGTAGCCTACCACGGAACACAGCCGGCACCTGATTGGATAGACGCTGGGCAGGGCCGTTGGTTTTGGCTCCGTTTTCAAAATGGAACAGTACGACAGAGCGTTGATGAACTTTCTCTTTTTTCCACCTAAACTGCCCACTGAATATATTTGTGAAAACATCTGAAATAGGCAAAGCCGTTTGCTGAATCTTGGCTCCTGTTTGACCTGCAACACCTAGTTTGAGAGTTTGATCCCAGTTGCCAGAGCCAGAGCAGGCTAAGTCGGTCGCCTTCATTTGCATAGAGGGACGGTGTGCATTCTATGCAAATACAGAACCGGCGACGGCACCAGACCGGCACCACACCACCCTCTGGACCGCCTCCATCATGCACCGCGCAGCCTGTCCGTAGAAACCGAACCGGACGCATCGAGTGCCGGATTTGGTGAGAACGCCCCCCCTCCCCCATTAGCGGTGTGTGAACAGCTTCCGGACGCCAGCGGTCATCGGCCACCGCCCCGACCCGACTGTCCTTCGTCTCGGCGACAGACGTGTTTGTGGTGTCATTAAAGCGTGGGTGGTGAGCGCGGCCCCTTTCTGTGTGACACAGGGGACCGCAGAAAACAGGACCGCAGAAAACAGGACCGCAGTAAACAGGACCCGTGGGGCTACCGGAGGTGCCAACGCGACCCTGGCCTCGCCTCGGGTTACCTGCCCGCTCAACCGCACATTTTCCTACCGAGAGGACATAGCGAGTCCCCTGAGGATCCCTACCAGATACTCGCAGGGGAGCGTCCACGCTTCAGAAGTTAGTATCTCGGGTGATAAAGGTCCACTTCTCCTTTCCATATGCAAATGCTGAATTTCATGTATTCTTACTGCGCCTCAGAAGCTCAGCTGCCCTAACAAAACTGGGTATAATTTCTATATATATATATATATATATATATATATATATATATATATATATATATACAGTGGGCACCAGAATTATTGGCACCCTTGATAAATATGCACAAAAAATGCACACAAAAAAACCATTCGTCCATGCAGAACGTTTCAGAATCAATGACCCACCTCCATATTTGACAGTAGGGATGACGTGCTTCTCCTGTATGCATCCCTCTTTTGCCTCCAAACATGTCGATGGTGCGTATGGCCAAAACGTTCAATTTTGGTCTGATCTGACAATAGCACTCTCTTCCAGTCATAATTCCAATGAGGTTTGGCAAGCTCCAGATTCTTGGTTTTTTTTTATTGTGCTCAGTAAGGGCTGTCTTCGTGCCACAGTTCCAAAGAGTTAGTTGGTATGGAGGTGCCATTTTAGGTTTTTTTTATACTTGTTGACCGCAAGAAACAAAGCAATCTCTGCAATTCTTAACAGTGATCCTTGGGTAATTAATGGCCTCCCTCACCATCTTCCTCACCGTCCGTGGGGACAACATGCACTTGCTTCCACTTCCTGGAAAATTTGCAACCATTCCATATGTTTTACACCTTTTTATTATTGCCCTTACAGTGCTAAGTGGTATGTTTAACCGTTTATATCTTTTTTTTGTACCCATTACCAGACTTGTGACAGTAAATTACCATCGGTCTCTTCTGAATTGACAGTTATTTGGCTTTTCCCATCCTGATGGATGACAAAGGGATTTTGTATGCTTGTTACCTCATTTTTATTCTCTAGTGAAACTGGAAGTGATGGAATGACACAATATAGTTCCTTTAGACTGAGATGAATTAAATTAAGTAAAATTGTATTGCCAATTTCATACTGCTTGATTTTACTTACAGTAATTGTTAGGGGTGCCAATAATTATGGCACCTATGGTTTTCAGAAAAAAATTAGATTACTTAATAAAAAAACATTTCAGCATGAGCGTAAATGTATTGAAATAAAAGTATATAGTTTTCCCATATGTTTGAACATAACATGTAGATTATTATCTGTGTCATTTTTTATATGCAGCCTTTTTTCTTCATTTTTATTAAGGGTGCCAATAATTCTGGAGACCACTGTGTATATATGACATTATAAAAAGATTTGATTGCAGAACTTCATAATATATTGACAAATGTTGAAGTAATTGTCATTTTCAGATACTGAAAGATGTCTTTATGAAATGTATTGCTGTGAAGTATGTTTAACATTATATTTTCCAGAACGTCTGTGTGTGCACAAAATATTGCCGTGTATTCCACTTCCATGAGGGCAGCCTCAGCTTCTGTCTTCTTCCAAGGGAAAGATCACGTTCCGTAGTTGGGCTGGGCTTCAAAGCTGCAAAGCGCTTGGATGAACTTTAGCCATATTAACTCAAGGGCGACTATCCTTTTCAAGCAGATCAAGATCAAGGAGTGTTTATGACAAAAAAAACAGTCTTATCATTTTAAAAATATGACAGCATGTTCCACATTCTTAATGTTCAATAAAAAGAAAAGTATTAGCACCTTTAGTCACTGAAAATGATTTGTGTTTGTGCAGAATACATATCTATAGGAATATCTTCAGTGAGAAGAAAGAAAGAGAACTACCTGCTGGAAACGCTTCAATCCGTTTTCCAGCAGTCCCGTGAGTCGGATGTTGAGGACATGGTCCTGGTGGTCTACTTGGCCGACTGGGACCCAGCAGTCCGAGAGCAGATCGTGCGGGAGGTGTCGGACAGGTTCCGAGAGCAACTGGCCGCCAGGCACCTGCTCCTGATCGCCTCCCCGCGGACGGCCTACCCGACCCTGGAGGGCCTGAAGCGTAACTACGGCGACTCGGAGGACCGGGTGCGGTACCGCTCCAAGCAGAACGTGGACTACGCCTTCCTGTCCAACTTCTGCGCGGGCCTGGCCCGCTACCACCTGGTCCTGGAGGACGACGTGCGCTGCTCCAGGAACTTCCTGCTGTCCATCCGGAGGAAGGTGGAGGCCTCCTCCCGGCCCTGGACCACCATGGCCTTCTCCAAGCTGGGCTACATCGGGAAGCTGTACCACAGCGCCGACCTGCCCGCGCTGGCCCGCTTCCTCCTGCTGTTCTACGACGAGATGCCCTGCGACTGGCTGCTGGACCACTTCTTCCGCTCCAAGGCCCAGAAGGAGCTGCTCCGCGTGCAGCCCTCCCTCTTCCAGCACGTGGGCTCCTTCTCCTCCTTCCAGGGGGGCGCCAACTCGCTCAAGGACAACGAGTTCCGGGAGTGGACCGGCCCCTCCGGGGGCAACCCCCCGGCCGCGGTGTCCACGGACATGGAGGCCCACGAGGGGAACACCCTGGAGGCGGCCTACGAGGGGTTCGGCTTCTTCTGGGGCCAGCAGGTGGCCAACGGGAGCCACGTCTCCGTGCGCTTCAGGGAGCCAGCGGCGCTCCGGAGGGTCCGGGTCCTGACGGGCTCCCCGGAACACAGCGGGGACATCCTGAGGGCGGGGCTGGCCGAGGTGGGCTGGGCGGGAGCCCGCGGAGGGAGCCTCGACGCCTGCCAGACGTACCGCAAAATAGGGCATTTTGTGAACGGGACTCTGGATGTGGAAGGGCCGGGTTTGGGGGTCAGAAGGCCCGTGGACTGCCTGAGGGTACGGGTCACTGCAGATCAGAAAGAGTGGCTTATCGTCCAAGACCTCAGCGTTTGGATAGAGAAGACAGGCAATGCAACCGTCAAAGAGCCAACAAAATGAGCATTTCACAAACTGATCTCTCAGCCCTTCTTGTTCTGTTTTGTCAGTAAAAGTAAATGATGGCACTTTCGAAATGGCACTGCCACAAAAGATACATTATCGTTAAAAAAAAAATAGATTTAACTATGCCAAGTTAATTTTCAGGATTGAATTAAAACTTAACACTAAAGTTGTTGTTCTAAATTTTTACTGCAGTTTGGTATACGTTATATGTGATAACCGTGAATTTGAGAGTTATTTTTTTATTTACCAGGATGTGACTTGAGACCATTTACAATTCCAAACTGAGGAGGAGCATGGAAAAACTTTTTTGAATAAACCGGTTAATCAACAGCCCCTCAAACGCACTTGTCTACATCCCAGTATACCATCAGGATTTTACCCATGAGCCTCCGCTCTCCGTGCGGGTGCTATCTGGGTGAATGTGAATGGGTAAATCCAACTCAAAGGCAAATCATTCACAAGGCATTCTGGCATTTATGATTTTATGGCAAGATTACCATCAGGCTTTATAACTTGCATCAGTTATTGTGCCTTTCACATTTCATTGGGCCTCTAATGATGTGTATCAGGTGTGACGCAATAATAGCAGAGCTCTTTGTGAGTGCAAGTACGGCTCCTGAGTGTTTCCATTGGACGCTAAAGACGCACACCATACAATCAGGCTGGGTCACCATAAGATCAGGCTGGGTCACCATAAGATCAGGCTGGGTCACCAATAAGATCAGGCTGGGTCACCATAAGATCAGGCTGGGTCACCATAAGATCAGACTGCGTCACCATAAGATCAGACTGCGTCACCATAAGATCAGACTGCGTCACCATAAGATCAGGCTGGGTCACCATAAGATCAGACTGCGTCACCATAAGATCAGACTGCGTCACCATAAGATCAGGCTGGGTCACAAATACCATCAGGCTGGGTCATGAATAAGATCAGGCTGGGTCACAAATACCATCAGGCTGGGTCACGAATAAGATCAGGCTGGGTCACAATTAAGATCAGGCTGGGTCACCATAAGATCAGGCTGGGCCACAAATACGATCAGGCTGGGTCACAAATACGATCAGGCTGGGTCACAATACGATACAATCCAAGCAGTAGTTCCCTCCTGACTGGACTAACTCAGCTCTCTTTCAGCTGACCTCCCTGCTTCTGCGATCAGACCCCTCCAGCTCGTTCAGAATGCTGCAGCTGCCTGATTCTCACAACCCCCAACCCCAACCCCCCCCCCCCCCCCCCCCCCTTAGCTAGCTGTGCTGGCCTACTGGGTTGATAAAGGCACTATTCTAGAGCCCTTTGCTCTGCAACCATAGCACACCTGGCTCCTCCCCCTCTGCGTGCCAGCACTCCCAGGTCACGCCTGCTGTCTGGGCCCCCCCGGTGGTGGAATGACCCCCCCCCCCCCCCCCCCCTCACATCAGCCGGAACAGCAGAGACACTTTCCGCCATCCGCCGCAGACTGAAGTCTCACCCTCTCAGATCACACCATGGCTCCTCCCCCCAGTCCGCTTCAGAACTTCCCTTTTTTCAGTCGCTTGGCTTCTGCAACTGCAGCTGTCATTCACTGCACTTCTATTTGACTGCAATTCTATTTGACTGAAATTATATTTGACTGCAATTCTATTTGACTGCACTTCTATTTTGTTGTTGCATTGTATTTCTTTCTCTTTTTTCTTCTTTTTTAAAAAAATTATTTATTTTTTGCACTGCGTCATTATTGTTTTTCACAGTTTTCCATCATTATTGTGCAATTCTCTTGTATTTCAGTCTAAAGATTTGAAACAACTCAACTATGCGTGAGAAATATGCAATAATAGAGGAAATCAGGAAGGAGGCAAATTAGATTTAGATTAGATTAGATTCAGCTTTATTGTCATTGCACAGAGTACACGTACTGAGACAACAAAATGCAGTTAGCATCTAACCAGAAGTGCAAAAGAAGCAGTAAAGTGCAGTAAGGTGTATGTACATATGTATAATATAAATATAGAATATGGAATATGAAAAGCTAAGGTATATACAGTATGAAAGTGAATAAATATGAATACAATGTGGTATAAACAGTATAGACAGTGGATAGATATAAATATGTTAAATATGTTATCAGCAAGGTGCGGCAGTGCAAAGTTCAGTCATTGGAGTAAGTTGAGTGGGGGGGGGGGGGCTGGGAGGTCCAGGGGGGAATCCGGGGGTGGGGGGGCTATCACCGTGGTGCAGAGTTCAGAATGGTGACAGCTGAGGGAAGAAGCTGTTCCTGAACCTGCTGGTCCTAGAACGGAGGTTCCTGTAGCGCCTCCCAGAGGGAAGGAGGGCAAACAGTCTGTGGCTGGGGTGAGAGGTGTCCCTGGCAATGCTGCGTGCCTTCCGCAGACACCGCTTGTGCTGGACAGTCTGAATTGCTGGGAGTGGAGTACCGGTGATGCGTTGGGCGGTTTTCACCACCCTCTGAAGTGCTTTCCGGTTCGAGGCAGAACATTTGCCGTACCAAACTGTGATGCAGTTGGTGAGGATGCTTTCAATTGTGCAGCGGTAGAAGTTCACCAGAATCTGAGGAGGCAGGTGGACTTTCCTCAGTCTCCTCAGGAAGAAGAGACGCTGGTGAGCCTTCTTGACCAGGGTCGAAGTGTTGACGGCCCAGGAGAGGTCCTCGGAGATGTGGACACCCAGAAACTTAAAGCTGGTGACACGCTCAACCTCCATCCCTTTGATGCAGATGGGGATGTGCCTAATTGCACCGTAACTTGTACTTTTTCTCTCTCGGGTAATGACACCAAATATGTCAACAGCTAAGCAAATACGTTGAATTGAAATGGATTAATGAGTAATGAGATTTGAAAGCTTTAGAGAAGTTATAGAATTCAAAGAAGTACATATATGTTCAAATGTATTTAATGTCTAAATATAGTTCGATTTTTAGTTTTTATTCACATTGATTTGAAAATAGTGACAGTATTCATCTACACCTGATACATTCAAACATATTTAAAAATCAGTCATGCGTAGAACAGCGTCCTCAAAATATTCTCAGCAGGATTGAGGAGATTGCTGTCATATGAATGTACAGACTCTCCATCAGAAAGGCCTCGTACTAATAGTTGAGCACAAGAGGGCGCCATACTCCATAGATTGTTTGATGATGACCATGTCTCGTACAACTCGCGTCAATCTATTTTCTGCACAATCCATTCTCAAACTATTCGTTCAGATATCGTTCTCGTCCATGTGAGAAGCTTAAAATCACAAGTCACAGAAATCTAGTCAAGGTACGATGGCTACTGGGTAAGCCAATGTCCCACACTGAGCAAAAACAATTCACGGCAGGCGTGAAATGGGAGGATGTGATTGGCGGCTGGCTTTGAGGAGACCCCCTGTCATTTGCTAGGTCAGTGTTTCCCAAACGGTGTGCTGCGGCACTCTGGTGCCTCGTCAGGTGCACCGTGTGAAAAATCCGTTTAAAATTTTTGTAAATGTGCAACTGAAAAAAAAAAACATTTAATGGAAAAAGCTTCATTTACAAAAGTTCTCTAGCTGTTATGAATATTCACGTACATCTCCTCAAATCAGAACCAAAGTTGCCTAGCTGCTATAAATATTTATATTATTCTCAAATCAGAACCAAAGTTCTCAAGCTCTATTTACTTTCCATAGGCTGTTGAAAATAAACTTTATAAGTTATTGTTGAAGGCTTCCATTAACAGTACATTTTGGCAATACCAAGCAATCAGCATACATACAGAACAGGATGTATTATATACACCAGACCTGAGTTCATTACAGCTTTATAAGTTAAAATGTAATAAATAATAGTGAACATAAGTATGTTTTGCTGTATTGATTGGATAAACATACTTAGGTTCACTTATTGAATGTTTTATGTTAAAAACGTGTTAATTTGCTAGAACCTCATAATTGCAAGAAATAAAAACTTTATTTGGACATTGGATCCAATCATCCTGCAGCACAACTGACTGTTAGCTAGATACATTACCCCTTTTCTCCTCCTCTGATAAAGTGATCTCCAGAAATTACACTTGACAGATGATATGCCCCATCAGTAGGAGAGAGTGCAGCGATGGAACTGTCCATGAATGTAACTGTCAGTGCGCAGAGGTCAGGCTCATGGGGAGATATTATAACTGTGCTGGGATCACACACACACACACACACACGCATGTACGCACGCACACCCAAACACACACACACACGCATGTACGCACGCACACCCAAACACACACACACACATACCCACGCATACACACACTAAATAGCCAAAAGTATGTGGACACCTGACATCCAACATCTCATCCAAAATTTTAGGCATTAATATGGAGTTGGTCACCCTTTGCTGCTGTAACAACTTCCACTCTTCTAGGAAGGCTCTATACTAGGTGTTGGAGCATTGCTGCCAGGATGGGCTTCCAATTAGCCAGAAGGGCATTAGTGAGGTTGGGCACTGATTGGGTTTGGCTCGCAGTTGGCTTTCCAATTGATCCCAAAGGTGTTGTATGGGGTTGAGGTCAGAGCTCTGTGCAGGCCAGTCAAGTTCTTCCACACTGCTCTCAACAAAACCATTTCTATATGGACCTTGCTGTGTGCCTGGGGGCATTGTCATTGAACGTTGAAACAGGAAAGGGTCTTCACCAAACTGTTGGGGAAGCACAGAATCGTCTAGAATGCCGTTGTATGCTGTAGCATTAAGATTTGCCTTCACTGGAACCAAGAGACCTAGCCCAGACCATGAAAAACATCCCCAGACCAAGGGGTGTCCAGATACTTTTGGTCACGTAGTGTGCATAGAAATTTGCATACAGACACGCGCACAGGTGCTGGCAGGTACTCGCACAGAAGCACAGAAACACACAGACACGCACACGCACCCATACACGCGCACACGTAAACGCGTACACGGACGTGCGTTCACACAGGTGAATGGCCACAGCTGCGCAGGCACTCACACACAAGCGCACTCTGTCAGTCTCTCGCTGCAGGTGAGTACATGAAGGTGCTGTGCAAGGTGGTCAGGATAAAAGGGTGCTTCATTAGCCCTCAGAAGAATGTTCAGGCTTCTGTGGTTTTCAAGTTGTTTGACTGAAGATGAAGTTGGTAGCTCAGATACCATGACAGCAGTAATAGGCACCACATTCACTCAAAACACAGCTGTGCTCTAAGAAAATCCCATTAGTATGCACTATGCAGTATACAGTATGGTATAGTGGCCTTGTAGACTGAAGTGTGGTTTCTCCGGTACAGGACAGAGATGGGGTTACGTGTAATTTGTTCACAATGATTACAATGGCTCGCCCCATCAGTCAGCGTGGGGCGATTTACTGTGTTATAGGTCAGGGAGGGGCCAAGACAACGATGGGGTCAGCAGGGATGTTCAGCCTGCGAATGAGGGTTGCTGTTATTCAAAAGCAAACACAAATCAGAACTCTCTCTACCTGCATGTCTGACACTTCCTGGATTTATTACATTGTGGCCAGTCCTGTGTGTGTGTGGATGTGCATGTGCGTGTGCGTGTGTCAGAGAAAGACAGAGAGATTGGCTTCCCATTTTATTCCAGCCCTTTCATGCTTAACAAGCTAGAAAACGGAGTTGGGTATAGTTCGCAATCTGGAAAGCTGCAATCCTTTTTTTGTAGCAGTACAGTGTAGTTTATATAGTCACTTGTATGGTGATGTCATAACCTTCAGTTAGTAGTTTAATACAAATTTCCCCCCTCCCCCTCGCAATACTACCACTCAGGTTATGAAAAGTGAAAACCACCCTAACCAACAAACAGGTGAGTGCCTGATTGTCTCTGCTGAAAGACTGCCACAGGAGTTCGTAGTGATCTCAGCAGTATTTCAGTTCCCATTTTTAGGGGTTTTCACCCTTTGAAAGCCATTTCACACAGAGCTCGGAATGAGATTTGACTGGAGGCATTAAGCAGAACTGAGAAAACACTGAAAAACACTTGTCGACATTGAAGACAACAGCCAAATTTTCATTTTGCCCAGTGATTCCTTATGCCCTTGATTGTCTCCTGTCAATTTAGGGTGCTTTTCTTATTTCTACCCTGGAAAAAATAAGTCCAAAGAAAAAACATATAGTGCCCCTGGCCTAAACTACACCTGCCCTGGCCCCAAGTTAATCAGAACGAGAAAGAGCCCACTCACCCAGAGGGAGAGAGAAACTCGTCTTTATGTTCCACACAAAGCATAAACAAAGCTGAATCCTGGGATATGCACACGTTCCCTTTCAGGCCCCTGGTCCTCGCGCAGGGAGAGCGCTGTTTTCAACCTGAAGAGCCCTGGGGAATGCACTTAGGCGCTAGTCCTACTAGGGCAACTGGCGCGGTTTCGAAAAAAAAATCCCTCAGTTTTTTGCCATTAAGTGTTCTCTTTCTCGCGCTCGCTCTGTATGCTTTTGAGATCACTTTTCAGATTCCTTCACTTCAGTTCATATTCAACCTGCGCGTGAACGATTGATATCCGCGTCGACCGTCTTTGCATTGTTGCGTTCTGCCGGACTGAGAAAATGAAACCATAGTGCGATATTGTGCTTTGGATATTGACACCACGATACTGCATTTTGTGGACACTGGGGCCGGGTGTCTAAAAAGACCCTGCTTCAGCCCACACCCTTTCCCCTCTCCCTGCACCGTGACAGAGGAGCCACTTTCAAAACAAACGTGTTTTGATTACCACGGAAGTCCCGCTGCAATAGAAAATAGTTTGAATAACTGGGCTTCGATAGCTCTGCGGAATCTCCTCACGACTAAGTTTGACAGCTTTAAGACAGTCTTGAGCAAAATGTAAAAAAAAATAAAAATAAATTAAAAAAACACTGGGAAAGAAGCAGAGCTGAAAGACAGATAAACAAATATATAAAATAGTGTGACTCCGGAGAGGGGCGGGGGAGTACAGGTCCATCGCAGGCGACGCAGTGTTGCGTATTGGCTTTCATTCACCAGTCAGCGCTCACATGCTGCGAAGGCGGACACACGGATTTTCAAACTCCTGCGTAGTATTTGAAAAGGACCTCCTTCGCTGAACTGTGATGCATAACGGCGCATACCTCCACAGTGAGCGACTGCGCCTGTTAGTCAGCGGGGATGATCTGCCACAAAATGAAACGCCGGGTTCACAATTCCTGAGGACACGACCGGAACCGACAGCTTGACATTAACTAAAATGCAAAACAACGGATAACCCTAACGCAGCTAAAAAAAGTTGATTTTTTTCCTGCGTGCTGAAACCAAGTAAACGTACTGGAACAATCTTTATGAAGCGTCGGTTTACCTGAAAATGGAGTTGGAGGAATGCAAAATATCCGTGTGGGTTTGTCGGGAGGAGAAGCTTGTCTCTGGGCTGTCAAGACGCACTACCTGCGCCGATGTCGTCAGAGTGCTCCTGGAGGATCAGAACTTACAGCAAGGCGCTTCTGCGGCTATGCTCTCCGGGTCTCCACAGTCATACTGCATTGTGGAGAAATGGAGAGGATTTGAGAGGATTTTGCCGAACAAAACAAAAATCCTTCGTCTCTGGACCGCATGGGGTGATGAACAAGAAAACGTGAGGTTTGTGTTGGTGAAAAATGCGGCGTCCTTACCCAACAACGGACCTCGGAGCGCGGAGGCGCGGGTCGTACTTAGCAAGGAGAGTCCTTGCGTGTACAAGGGAACAGCGAGGGCAACGATGGCTTTCTCCCAGGAAAAGCAGCGGCGTATTGTCAGAAAGGCGTTCAGAAAGTTGGATAAAATCAACAAAAAGAGAGAGGAGGCTATATCAAAGGACTCCTCTTCAGTGGAGAAAATGGAAACTTTAGTACACCTGGTAATATCGCAAGACCACACCATCCGCCAGCAGATCCAAAGGATTAAGGAACTGGATCGAGAGATTGACAGGTATGAGGCGAAAGTTCACTTTGACAGGATGAAAAGGCACGGGATCAATTATGTGCAGGACACATACTTGGTCGAGGGCAAGCCGGAGGCTGAGTCAAAGAGGGACAGCGACAAGCCGTGCTCTGCGGAGGCTCTCGCTTGGTTCGAGGAGTACGCCAGCAGATGCGAGGAGGTCATTAGACTGCAAGAGGAGCTGGCCGAGCACGAAGCGCTCATGGACAGTATTACGGTGGAGATCCAGGAGGAGCTGAATCAACGGTGGATGAAGCGACGGCAAGAAAAACTCTCGAACGCGGACGCGGAAGCCAGCGTCGAGGAGCCCGCAATCAGGGTAACTACAGCCACCCAGGCGACAGGGAAGGACGTGGCTCCTCCAGAGCTTGACATTTCGTCGGAAAACGAATTGCTTTTGGAGGAGGAGAGAGTCAAAACGCAGCTGGACACGAGTTTATATATTGGTCTTCGCTTGAACACGGATTTGGAGGCTATTAGAGGTGATTTGGACATGAGCCAGGGGCTGTGGGATGCGAAAGTAAAAGAGCTACAGGATTTACTGGAAAAAGTGGAGTCTCTGGATTTTGAAGAAGCTGTGAAACCATCAGTTAAGGGCAAAGCAAGTGGCTCTGTTGTAACCGAGACCGAAATGTTGCCTTCTTTAGAGGCAAACAGCGGGTGGGTGGAACAGGCTAGGGGACTTTCAAAGAAATGCGACACTAATGACGAGGACTCGGACACCGGGCTCAGCTCAATGCACAGCCAGGACTCGGACAACGCACCTGTCTGCGAGTCGCTAGTATAACTGGTGCGAAACGCTTACACATTCACCCAGTAAATAAACTCAGGGAAACGTGCATTTCACAACACCTAAACGTGTTATTCCCTCTGCTAAATGGAAGAGAGAGAAAAAAACGGCAACATGCGTATTAAGTTACATCAATTGTAGCATATCTATGATGTTGAACCATGCATAGTTTGCCACTAAAATACTCACCTGTAGTCTCACCGAGTTGTTCAGTAACCGAAAATAAATGCACAAAGTCCGTTATTCCGTCCGTACCACCAGGCATAGTATTGACAAGCTGAAAAAATCATTCAGTTATCTGCTTATGTGTTCCCAATGTATGTGCGTAAGTCCCAATGTTATTTATAACAAATGTGTAGAACTAAGGAACAATTGACGACTGCATTGTAATTGCTGAGAAGAAAAACGTGTTAGGCAGATGGATTTTGGTTTGTAAACACTAAGGTTGTTGTGGAATTAAAGGAGATTAAAATAAGAACGAATTAATTGTTTCAGTGCATGCACGTGTAAGTTAAATAATTTACGCACGGGTCACTCCACGTTGTTAAGAATCTTGCATGGTATAAACATTTTTTTTTTTGCCCGAGGATTATGTTTGGACCCATCCTACTCATCTAATGTATGTTACATATAAAAATAAATAGGCCAACTTTGTGTCGAGTAAATAATCTAAAAGCTAGTAATAGTTATTATTTTACCAATTAACTGCCCGCTGATTAAAATAATTCAGTTTTTAGATCAAAGTTCGGTTTTTCATTCTTCCAGGGGATTGCTTCCTCTTTGATATGTGTAGTGTGGACCAAAATGTCACGCACCGTTGTGCTTAATATGAGCCATACCTCGAGACCACCGGCGCGTGAAGAGATGTTATTCTTGACTCTTGCACGTTCTGACCGAGCAATGACGTAAAAGCAGATTGTATCAACAAAACCTTACATGCCTTATATGTAGGGATTCCAGACAGGTAAAGTGGATTTGGATTAAATATTAGCTATATAGATGCCTATTTTCCTGACACATCCCTGATGTTGAGCAAGTCTGTCATAATCATATGTGCTGAAAAGTACAGGGTGAAAACACGCTTTTAAAGTTTGTTGCTCATGGATGTTTTTCCGCTCACGAAGGTTCGCTGATGTGATGGACTTCGGAAATGATGTTGACTCACTTGCCTACAATACAGTTAAAAACTTCCACATAGCAACAGCTGTTCTTATCTACACCTGTGGATATCATGGGATTTGGCTGTTTCACAAAAAAAAAAAAAAAAACCTGAATGCATTTCATTTGTTGAGTAATACTGCAAGGATTAAATTACACACAAAGGGTCTATTAGACAAGCTAGCAATGGTTATGAAAGACACACAGAAAATTCCTCAGTCTGAATCCAACATCAGCACTTTCTGGTGAAACTGCTAATCACTTTAACTATGTGTATGGAGTAAAGTAGGCCCGACAGTATTTTCATCTCAGCAACTTGCATGATTTCATGGTGAAATTATACATCAGCTGCGATGTGTCAACACAACAACTTACCAAATTCAGCAAGCAGTTTTAACATAAGACAACATACTCCTGTTGTAATATATTGCTGGTAAATATCCTTACCAAGGCCTGTCAATTAGCACAATGAGGGAGTGTTTGATAATATTTCTGAGGGAATGGATATCCACTTTGTCACAGGTTAATACATGCAGTATAGCCTTGACTACCATATAATTTTGCCTGGAGTAGCTTCATTTACATTTAAATGTTTCAGTGACTTCACCATGCTAGTTTCACACAATGACTTCTATTTGTATGCCAAAGAGACACCAAGACAGGTGTATCAAAACTGGTCTCGGTTGGGAAATGTGACATGATCCGGAAAAACATAATAATGTGCATCTGAGGATGGTTGAATGCAGTCCATGTGTTGGTAGATTTAATACAAATACATACTGTTTTCATTTGCCTTGAAGTACATTCACAGCTGTTATAGTTTTCAGAATTATTTCAATCTGCCAACGTGATTTATATGTTATGTTCAGGCATGTTCTAGCATGCACATAATTAGGAATTGACATTGTAAAGTCATATACGGCGAGCTCCATAATGGTTGGGACAAAGACATGTTTTTTTCTTGATTTGGCTCTGTACTCCACAATTTTAGATTTGTGATCAAACAATTCACATGTGGTTGAAGTGCTTTTCTTTAAGGGTATTTTCTACACTTTGATTTCACCATGTAGAAATTACAGCACTTTTTATACAGTCTTCCACATTTCTGTGCACCATAATACTTGGAACAAGTGGCTTCCTAAATGTTTCTGATTAGTCAGGTGTGTTCAAATGCTTCCTTAGTGCAGGTATAAGAGAGCCTTCGGTATCTAGTCTGGATTCTAGGCTTTTGATTGCCTTTTGGAGTCTTATTGGCATTTGTTAAAATGAGGACCAGAGCTGTGCTAATGAAAGTCAAAGAAGCCATTAAGAACCTGAGAAATAAGAAAGTCTGATAAGAAAGAAATTAGTCTTTCGAAAATCAACAGTTTGGAATATCAAGAAGAAAAAAAGGTGAGCTCAGTAATCGTAAAGAGTATAGTAGGCCAAGGACGACCTCTACAGTTGATAACAGAAGAATTCTCACCATAATGAAGAATCCCCCCCAAAACCGGTCTGGCAGATCAGAAATACTCTTCAGGAGGCAGGCGTGGATGTGTCAGCGACTATTATCCGCAGAAGACTTCATGAACAGAATCTGCACTTTAACCACGTGTGAATTGTTTTATTACAAATCAAGAAAAACTAAAATCTTTTTGTACCAAACATTATGGAGCTCACTGTAAATTCATACTATGGAAAACATTGCTATTGATATGCAGCTATTCTCCACTTATATTTAGCAAGTGAAACAAACATTGATTTTAATGTTGCGTTAATCCCTGCCAATGGAAATATAACCACTGTTTACATTATGGCACTAGAGTATACCTCACCTTTGTGTACCATCAGGTCATGCCACTAGCTGCAAGCACAGTTACCATCGAAAACATGAAATCTCATTCCCTCAGTCATGGAACAGCAGAAGTATATCTCACCTCCTCCACTCCAGTAAAGTGAGCAAGGGAAGCCATCTCACGCAGGGATTCCACGGGAGTCACGGAAACAAGCCCCAGGCGACAGCCAATCGGCCGAGGCTTGCGCTACCCAGCAGTGACTTTAACGCGGCCGTTTGGCTAGCTGAGAGGCTCCCAGTCGCCTCAGAAGAGCCCGGACCTAAGTGGGAAGCACGTTGAATTCGGAGCGAGAGAGCAGGAGAAATTACCGGAGGGTGAAAGGTCAAATTGCACGAGATCGTTAGCGGTTGGCGGCGCGAGGCTGGGGCGCGATGAGCGCGCTGAACAGCTGCTGGGACCGCGCGGCGGGAAGCAGCAGGCCCTTACGTAACGGCCCCCGATGCGGGCCGGCATCGCGCCACGCGCGGGTGAGCCGGGGGGGGGGGGGGGGGGGGGCGCGCGCGCGAGAGCGAGGACAGGGCAAGGAGAGGTCAAACGGCTCTCGACAGGGCAAATGTGGAGGGGAAAGGGGGGGGGGGGGGGGATTTCACCCCCCTGCTGCCCAGCCCTGAGCGTGGAAGTGACCCAGAGGGAGGGGTGTGTTTCCTAGCTCAGGTTCCCAAACTGTCCTGAGCTCCAGGGGACCCCTCAGGAGTCCATAAAGAAAATAAATATCACCTCATTTCAAAAAATCTTTTGATTATATTTACATTTTCAGATACTTGGTAAGCTGTAAGAATGTATTAAATATTTGCATTGCACTGATTCACTGCATCATTTACAGATGCATTATATAGTGACATCATGATTTAAACATGATTTGATGTAATTATGTGTTAGGCTCTGAATTTCAGTCTTTACTGGAGTACTGGAAAACAGTGCCTGAAGTAACCAGTTTATTGAGTTGAGGAGTCAGATGGCTTCAGAGAGGAATAGGGTTTGGGTGGCAGTGTAGTATAATGGGTAGCATAATGTTGCATTATATCATTGAGCAAGCCTGAATTAGTAAATATCAGTATTCAGTAAATATCCAGCTGTATAAATGGGAGTGTATGTACTGTAAGGTATATGAGTCACCTTGGTAAAAGCCTCTGCTAAAATGTAAAATGAAGCCCACTGCTCTTGGTTACATTGTTGGGATGCTGGGATGAGTGGCCTTATTTAAATCCTATTCCTGGTAGGCCTGTTCAGCTTGGTCCTCACAACGACACGTGAACTTGATACAGGCTGGGGTCTGTAGGGGGTCCGGTGGAATGCAGGTCGAGAAAGCGTGAAATTTGCCCCTTATGGCCTCATTATGAGTTCGGGAGTCGGTTGGAGTCGATTTGGGTGGTGCGCAGTGAAGACACCCCCCACCCCCCACCCCCCACCCCCCACTGACGCTCCCAGCCGTATGATGTGTAGACTCATGACATGTATTCATTGTCCTACATAACAGCAGGAGGGAAAACTGTGGCGATCTGAAGGCCCCACAATCTTGAGCAGAGCTCACTGCCTGCACAGCACTGTATGAAGGAGGGAAGGAGGGAGGGAGGGAGGGAGGAGGATGATAAGCGAGGGATGAAGGGGGGAAGGGTGATAAAGATAGAGAGATTGAAAAGAGGGCTTAATAGCAAAAATGTTCCGCGGTTGCGGAAAGGGGTTCAAGGTTTGGATCTGTGAGGATGAGACGGGGAACATCTGGTTGGCTTAGTCCGCGGTGATCCGAAAGGATGCGGGTAAACCGTCAGCTGACCGGGAACGCGCCACCTTTTGGAAAAAATACCAAACAGCTGTCGGAGGGATGGGCAGGGCTCATTGTCTCACCTCAGGATAAGATGGGCTGCCATTCGTTTTGCTCTATAGCCTGCTCAATCTCCAAAATAAAACCTTCTTAAAGTCTTAATTTAAAGGAAAGGAATTTAAACATTAACTGTTTTGTGTGTGTGTAGGTGTGTGGGTGTGTGTGTGTGTGTGTGTGTGTGTGTGTGAAGAAAGTAAAAACCCAAAGCACTATTATGTCCGTTATGACTTTAAAAATGTCATTAGAGCTGTAACACAGTACTCTGGGTAAAATTGCAAATAAACCCTAACAACTAACAGCCGTCCACTGAACTTCAGTCAACATAGGTTCATTTAAACACAGATAATTACTGCTAACAACTGTCTTTGACAGTTTTGATTAGAGCGAGGCCTGTTTACAGAGTTTTAAACACTTTTCATTCAGACTGACTGAAATCCTCAAATCCCTCTGTGAAGCCGTTAAACGTTTAATGGAATGAAGTTTAACTGTGGGAGCCCTCATTGGCTGAGACGTTTTCATTCGGTTCGGCAAGTGGTGCGGATAAAATCCATTCACACGTAATCCCATTTCGGGACTGTGTGAGGGAAAATGGACGTCACATTCCAAGACTTCAAATACCTGCTACTTGAAAAGGTAGGGAAAAAAGGAAGCATTGTGAGATCGTACGCCCCCTTTAATGGTTACATTTTCGCTCGAATGCGAGCCTGTGCTCAGGGTCCCCTTCGATTCTCTGCAAAGTGGTTTGGCCTTAAAATATGTGGAGTAATCCTCTCCCCTTTGTCCTTGATGGCAAAACACTATAAAGCGCCAACATTTTTGAACCTCCGCCCCGACCAACACAAACAACTCTTGGACAGGATCCTACAATTTAGAACGGCGATGTTCGTTGACCTGACACTCCTAATTCATAGCTCCAGCAGAACGCACACGCAGACGCGAATGAAATGGTTTAATCTGCCGAATCTCGCAAGTTTGTTTGCTGTTTTGGCAAATTGCTAAGATTTACCAAACCAAATTAAAACCGCATAGAAAGACGTCTAAATAAAAGCCCCTTCTTTGCTCCGCACCTTCAGAAACATAAGATATTATTTTTCTGTGTGAACCTCCCATTCACTTCGACGCAATTAAAGTGAGAAACCTCGGGAAGGAGGGACAGAAATCCAGGACAGAGGGGGCGGGAGATCCCGTCAGAGAAATTGAAAGTCGCGACCTCCTGAGCATCCCAAGTTTCGGTTTTAGGTCCGCTCTTTGTTTCCAGATAGCGTTCAATAAGCACACCTGGTGGATTAGAATACTGTTTTGGAGGTTATCGCCCGAGCAACCACTAATCTGACACGGCTTGAAACATTAGCCAACCTTGTAACCGAAAAATAAACGTTATAGGCTACTAAACCGTTTCAAACGGTTCACCTCATGGATTTATTTGACGGTAAGAAAGTAGTGCTGCATACATTCTGAAATTAGTTTTAACTACTGTATTTGGAAGATATTTTAAAAAGTTTAGTAGCCGGTCTACGCTTCCATTAAGAGTCTAACGTTTAAGCAGACAGGCCCCACTGGTGAGGCACTTAATATGTAAACACATTAGAGTGAGCTTACAGTGAGACAAGCAGAAACGGAAAACACTTTTTCAAGTCCATATTTTATGTGAGAATGGGAAAGGGTACCTTTGTCAATGTGGACTCACGTGGACAATATTTATCTTCTCATGAGTCATTTCAGGTCACATATCAGAGACTGCTATACACCCCTCGTACATTCTGGCAAGAAAAACAAAAACAATGTATAAGCACTGTGAGACCTGCATCTTGCGATCACATCGACAGCAGTATTAACCCTTTCATGCGTGGTGTCTACATTGAACAGGGCTTTTAAAAAGTCTATTTTTAATGTGTTTCCGTGGAAAACAAAATACATAAGGCAAGAGTCTTATGGCCAAAACATCGAAAACATTCTAAAAGTGAAATTAGATATTTTTTTAGATGGTAAGAAATGATATTTAGCTAATAACTATGGTGAAGTCAATCAATATACATGGGTTTGTTTTTCTGATGAAAAATGTATTTCACTGGAAAACAGCAAACTAGGTAAATGTCCTTTTTTGATTCAGATAGATAGGGAATTATGCATGTTTAAACAGTGAATCTGTTTGAATCTGATAGGAAATCATGTTTTTTTTCACAACCATGCTGAAATAAATGAAATAAACACATTTGAATTTCGTTTAAGAAATTTCAGATGAAAAATGTGCTTCAGTGGAAAACATAAAATTCAAAAGACTTATGTCCAAAATGTGAAAAAAATGTAAAATTTAGGGAAAAAAAAAATTAAATTCAGATTGATAGAAAATCATGCTTGCACAACAAACACAGTGAAACAAATGAACAGGAATGTGTTTGAAGAAATTCAGGTTTAGAAATTTGTTTCAATAAAAACTTTTTTTTAAAAATCTTTTTTACATCCAGAAAGAGGGTGAAAAATACAAAAATTTAGCAAATGTAATTTTAAAAAATTCAGACATTTAGGAAATCATGGAATTTTAGCAACAAAATAAAATAAATTAGAAATGAATTTTAATAAATTTATGGTGAAAAATGTGTATAATTGAAAAACAGCAAAATTCAAAAGACTTATGTCTTATGTCCAAAATGTGAAAAAATGCAAAAAATTTGAAAATGCCATTTTTGATTCCGATGTGTAGTAGATTGTTTTATTTCACAACCATGGTGACATTTCATTTTAGAAAATTTTTTGACAAAAAATGTGTTTCAGTGGAAAACTGCAAATTCAAAAACTCCAAAAAGTGAAAAAAATGTAAAAACTTTTTGGAAATACCATTATTTTATTCAGATAGATAGGAAATCATGTTTATTTAGGAACCATGGTGAAATAAATGAACATGAATTTGTTTTAGGTTTACAGTGAAGTAAATGAACAGAAATGAGTTTTAAGAAACTTATGATGGAAAAAATCAGTTTTAGTGGAAAATGGCAAAATACATAACACTTTCATAACACAACAAAATGTCAAAAATTTGAAGAAAAAAAGCAAAAATTTTGATGATATAATTTCTTTATTCAGATGGATAGAAAATCATGTTAATTCAACAGTGCGTTGTGTCCAGAAAGTGGGAAAAAAATCCAGAAATTTAGAAAATGTCTTTTGTTCAGATTGGAAATCACATTCATGTACCAAACATAGTTAAATGAATATAAATGTGGTTGAAGAAATGTATGCTGAAAATGTGTTTCTGTGGAAAACACAAAATACACTAGACTGTTGTGTTCTGTGCAAAAAAAAATGTTTAAAAACACCTTTTTTTTATTCAGATAGGTAGGAAATTAAATTTGTTTAACAAGCACAGTGAAATAAATTAATAGAAATGTGTTTGAAGAAATTTAGGATGACAAATTTGACTTTGAAATTGAAAAACTGAAAAACATGAAGGATTGCAGTCTTATGTGTAAAAAGTGAAAAAAGCTAAAGTTTTGAAAATGTCAGGTTTTTATTCAGATAGCTAGGAAATCATATTTCTGCAACAACCACAGTCAAATAAATGAACAGAAATATATTTGAGAAAATTTCTGTTTTTCATTTCCTATATATTTTACACATTCTATACTCCATACCTTGCTAGTTTTCCACTGAATAAAATTTCTTAAAACACATTTCTATTCCTTTGTTTCACCATGTTGTTCAATTAACAAGGTTTCTTGTCCATCTGAATTAAAAGCTGACATTTCAAAATATTTTTTCCACTTTTCTAGACTCAGATATTCCCGATTAATTCATGCACTCTGCCCGCTCTGAGATTTGATGCCTTGTCCTGAGATGTGGTTGGCCAATGCCTGGCAATTTTGTGTCAACTGTCCAGACAAGAACACCCCCAAGCACAAAATTCTGCCTGCAAATGCACCTGTTCATGTAGTGAATATGGCTAGTGTCAGGTTGAGGCAAGATTTGGGTTATGTTCAGGAGCTACCATGGGGTTAATTGTTTTTGGATAGCCTAAAAATGTTTCTCTTTTTGGAGGCGAGTCCACATTAATATGGCTAAGATTAAAGTTGAACTTGGGGTTAGGAAAACAAAAAGTCTGAGGGTTTGGCCATTTTACAGTTCAGCAGCTTGAAAAAAGGTTAGGACATCTTGAAGAAATTTTAGGATGTGGGTTCATTTTTTATTTTGGATGAGCCAAAAATTTCCTCTAGTGCCATGGGTACCTATGATCTTAAAAAGATGCATAATATCTGCATGTTTTTCAGGGAAAACATTAAACATTTGTATTATTGTATTCATTATATTTACTCTGTTTTTCACTCATTTTAAAGGAGTAATCAAATGTTTTCAAAGGCACCTATGGCTTAAATTAGGCTTTTGGGCTCAAATTAAGGTTCAGCTAGCGTTAGGAGTATGGCAAGTGTTATGGCTAAGGGAGGATAGCATTTGGTTAGTGCTAGGGTTAGCTTTTGTTTTTGAATAAGTTAAATGTTTGTTCACTTTTATGAGGTGTTGTGCTGCTTTTTCAAAGGATTTATGGACCACAGATTTTAGGTTGGTGCAAACGGGACCACAGCTAAGCTTTTGCTGAGTAGTGCTTTGTGCTGAAGACCCCTTCCATAAATCATGCTAGGCTGCTCCCCAACCTGACTCACCTATTCCACACCTGGGCCCAATCTAACATGTCTCACATGCTTTATATGTGGGGAGGGAATGCTGATGGTAAATATGGGTCCACCCTAGTATAGAGATCATGTATTTACTTTACTTTGGCTCCATTTCTAGCACCTTTGTGAGTTCCTCTGAGATATGTGTACATTTGAAAGTTCAGCATAATTCAAACAGACCTCTCCACTCAAGTTCTTGGTTATATGTGTGCCCCTTGCTCTAACAAAGCATGTTACAAATCTAAAATACTAGAATCTAAAAATATAAAAGCAAAATTAATCACACACCTTGAGAAAAAAGAAGAACCCCCTTGTTTCTCACCTTCCTGTGGTGTCACAGGAGGAAAGACCAGCAACTCAGAGGAAAAAGGCTGGAGTTGCTGAAGAAAGTTTCACTCCTAAAAAAATCTGTGAATTTTTTATACTGCTGAGAATCTGCTCCAACAAACCTCCTCCAAAAATCTACCCTCAAAGCCAAATACTCACAGCCTTTTTTAGGTGCTCTCTTCACCCGTTCCTCCAAGCCACTCACACATTTTCGTTATGGCACCAGGGTCAACTTCTCCATTTGCCTTGAACATATCAATTCAGTTTCACCTCATACGCTTCATAAACTCCCCCATTCATTCCTGACTAGCGCATTAGCTGGTCTAGTCTGACCTGTTCATTTTGTAACCCGCCGCGTCTGCCTGTGGCCTTGTGTCTGGCACCAGGGGTGCCGCTGGTGTCATCGTCCTATTTCGCTTCCCCTTTCTTCCCTTGCAGTTGGTCTTTCGCTGACCCGGCCACCTTGCCATTCCTCTTTGAGAGGAGGACAGGCTGCCCCTTCCGTGACCTCTGCCCCCTGAACGGCTTCCTCTTCCTCTTCCTCGCGGTTCCGGCCGTCTCTGCGAAGAATCGCTTTTGAAAGGATCCCGGCTCAAACACAGGCCTCGTTCTCATCGCGGTAAAAATATATCCTCGACATTTTTCACAATAAATAACTTCAACCACATTTCCTTGTCAATTGTTTATTGTTGACAGTGTATTTAAATCGCTTCTCACTCATCTCAATGAACAAAAAAAAATAACATGACAAAATAACATTTAAGGTGGTTCCATTTACACTTTGGGAGGCAAGTCACACAGGCTTATGCAGTATGGCGTGTGCGGGCACGTCCAGGCCTGGCTGTGCTCTTACACTTTGCTTGTGTCCCGAGGAGTCATACACCTGTCACTCTGAACAGTCACGAGACACTGCCCTCCAGAGCCTGCGGAAAGCCAAGAGAACCACCTGCAGAAACGGGCGGAAACAGAAGAACCGTGACCTATATAAATTCGGCGTTTCCAGGCCTTTCGTGATGGTTGCTGTAATTTAATTCCTTTGTGTAAAAAGTAAGTTGCTTTCAAGTGCAAGCCGGAGTCGCTGTCTGGGGAGTAACGCAATAAACATCTCAGAGGAAGTTTTTCAAAATGGAGGCCAGCTCTGGAGCTGTGCTGCGGCCCTAAACCGAAGCAGATCACCTGGACTGGCTGCTCTGAGGTCACGTCCTGTTTGCCCACTTACTGGCCGCTGCGATTGGCTTTCCGGGGACAGGGCAGGGCAGGGCAGGGCAGGGCAGGGGCAAGAGATAATTTGGTAGCACGCCCGTCAGGGAAAAGGATATAATTTTGCCAACTGAGGGTGAAATTCTCAGGAAAGTTTACGGCTTCAAGTCCATTATTTCCATTTCTCAGGGACTCTGCCTATTTTTTCTCTCCCCAGACGCAGGTGTGTCCACTGCCCACTGCCTTCATGTTGTTCGAGTGAGGTTTGATGCTCAATTGACAGTTTCCCTGAGCTGACTAATGGTTAGCCAAAATGCACGGTCTGACTTGTGCGTCCCAGTTCTCTTTGGGGCCATAATCAGATACTTCCAGGTCACTCTGTAAAGACCTATAGGAAAGGGGGGGGGGGGGGGTGAAATGAATTGTCCAGCGTTTGGTTTTGTGAATGGCGAGTTCTGGGAGGGGGGGGGGGGTTGGGGGTGATGACCCGTTTCCAGAGCGGTTAACGAGGGTATAATTACTCCCGTCTCTTTGATCCCCACCCACCCACCCCTCCCGACCGGAGCCCGTTCACCCCCTCAGGCCCCCCGCCCCCCCGATGAGGCCCTGCCTCAAATTCCCTCATGCACCATTACCCCCCCCCCCCCCCCCCCACCCCCCGCACCATTAATACGGCAGGTATCGACGTGCGGTAACGAGCCAGAGCCACTCCATTAAGCCTTCATTAACCGCGGCCTGCCGGCGCCCCCCTCAGCCGAGATCAGATCGCGTCGGTTCTGAGCCGCTCCCGGCTAAATCCCACAGCGGTCGCAAACCCCACCAGGAATCCCTGCGGCGGCATCCGAGGAATCTCGAGGGTACTTCCACCGGAACGCTCCCGGATTCTCATTGAAGTTCTGAGGACTGGGGCACGGAACAACCCAAAGGCGCACCGTTGGTTTCAGCTCACTCCTGGTGCTCTAGGACGCTAGCCCTGTGCACGTTATGTCTGAACTACTTTCACATGGAAGTCTAACCTGAGGGTGCAGGTGTGGTCCAAATGCAGATGGGCAAATGGGGGAAATGTTGGCTTTAAAAAGCACCTATCTTTGGGACACCTACATAATTTGCCTATAATTTTTGCATCCAAAACACAATTTAAAAAATCAAACCATCATGTAAAATATTAAGCCACAAAATAAAATAGTTATTAGCATTTACCAATCTGCAAAAATTATTCTGTATTCCATTATAATTAATTATAGTCTGCAATTTGATAAGAACACCGCGTGAGGGTGCATGGATTCGAGAGTTCCTTTGTTTCCAAAACCCCCAGAACTCTACATTTTAAGGTATCTCATGATGTATGTACTATACCTGGAAGAGTCCATTTTGGCTCCATTTCTCTATGTGTCCTTTTCATTAGGGCAGTCACTGTTAGTGTGGGACCAATCCGGAGGTGGGAACTACTGCCACTGTACGACACGTAAACCACACCGCATTACAACACACACATACTACGCCACATGCTTTCACCTCACGAATTTTTGGCAATGGCGGCAATCCTCACACTAAAAGGAGGAGTAATCTTGCGGGATGCTTTCTGTTTGAGGGGGGCTGGGAATGTGGCAGCCCACACCTCACGGGCGCGGAGCAGTGGCAGTTATTAGTTCCTGGCGGTAATGGCGGAGATGGCGGCGATAAGCGGGGCCCGCCGGGCCGCTGTGACGGGCGCAGTCAGACAGGGCTCCGCCTTATTAGACTCTGATGACAGCTCGCTGCTCCGGCGCCACCTGACAGGCCAATTATACTCTCTCTCTCACACACATACACATGCTCTCTCTCTCACACGCATACATACACATGCTCTCTCTCTCACACACACACATACACACACACACACACACGCACGCACACGCTCGCTCACACACACTCACATACATACACATGCTCTCTCTCTCACGCATACATACACATGCTCTCTCTCTCACACACACATACATACACATGCTCTCTCTCTCACACACATACACACTCACACACACACGCTCACACACATGGTCTCACACACATACACACACATGCTCACACACATGGTCTCACACACACACACACGCACGCACACGCTCGCTCACACACACTCACATACATACACATGCTCTCTCTCTCACGCATACATACACATGCTCTCTCTCTCACACACATACATACACATGCTCTCTCTCTCACACACACACACACTCACACACACACGCTCACACACATGGTCTCACACACATACACACACATGCTCACACACATGGTCTCACACACACACACACGCATATGCTCGCTCACACACACACTCACACACATGGTCACACACACACACACTCACACACGCAGACACACACATGCTCACACACACACATGCTCACACACATTCTCACACAAACGCAATAAAGTCTTCTGCAAGGGTCTTACATTTTCAAAATAAAAGTTCAACGATAAAACCATTATTACATTTAACATCATGGAATTAAGCTATAATCAAATCTGCCTTCTTACTGTCGCTCACGTTTGCTCATTTCATGGTACTAATGTTGCCTCTAGCTATCCAGCTAGATACGTTTGGTGGGGTACTTGGGGGCGGAGTTGAAGACAGCGGAAAAGACCTCTTTGATTGTAAACATAGAACCACAGCAAGGCTTAATATTTCTGCATAGTACACCTTTAACTCTCTCTCTCGAACACAGTGTATTGGGGGCGCAGTTTGTGTGGCTGATGAGGGTTGGGAGATGAGGGGAGTTGGATGACTTGGCTTTGATTAATGGTGACCATTTCTTCTTGTTTTCTCCTTCTGATGTAGTTTTTTTGGTTGATAATGTGCGTTAAAAGTTTGTTGAGTCAAAGAATTATGAGTCAGAGAGAATATCAACAGGATTCTGGTCTCAGTCAGAAGGAAGAGAGCTGTTTGCTCGTGCTTTCTGCTGAACAACTACTGCTTATCATGGATGCAGTACATGCATACACGTGTGCATGTACACGTACACATACACGCACGCAAATGCACACGCACATGTACACGCACGCACACACACACACACACACACACACAAACGCATGCACGCACATCACAATACTGTGCTAAAACTCCAGGCCTGATTTGGGTTTTGAAATCTGGAGCAACATGTGAAAAGCTGAGGTAGCAGGTGGTCCTCCTGGCATGGAAACAGCGGGTGGATTAAATATTTACCAGGGTAAATGTATCTGTGAGGCCCCTGTGACCCCGGCGTTCCACTCCTCCGTCAAAAACAAATAAACTACCGTTGCAGAACATTCCAGAGGCCTGCGACACATCGCAGGCACAGACAGAGCGCGTTTCACCACGTTTAAATATGCAGACCTCAACCCAGCGCCTAATGCACACATTCGTATGTGCATACTGGTACATAACGTCAGTGTGATATCAAAAAATAGTAGAAGAATGTTTTTTTGTTGCTGCTGTATATTAATTTCAGTTTTAGTTATATTGTGGTTTGAATTGAACAAACTTTATTTTTCAGCACCGTGAAACTTCGAATGAATGAATGAATGAATTGTATTCATACAGCACTTTTCCCGATTGCTCAAAGTGCTTTACAGCGATGAGGGGGAACTCACCTCACTCACCACCAACGTGTAGCACCCACCTGGGTGATGCACGGCAGCCATTTTGTGCCAGAACGCTCACCACGCACTAGCTAAGGCACACACAGCTCTGCTAAAGCGAGCTCATATTTACGTATCAAGTTCAAAAATAGAAAAAGAAAGCGAAAGGAGACAAGCACAATATGCGCTGTATCAGATGTGCATTAAAGCCGATCAGAGACAACAGTTTAAATTACTGGTAATTTCAAAGTGCCTGAGGGGTGAACACTGGTTAGCACAATAGCCTGGGCTGTGGGGTAACTGAACCCGCAGTGGTGACAATGGGTAGACTTATTAAAAAAAAGAAAAAGAAAAAAAAGCAGCGTATAGAAAATGTAACTAACGTCGCCATGGGGACATTATGCAAGACCCAGGCCTCGCATTCTACCCATGGAGCCTTTGTGGAAGGCGGCCAATGACCAAGCAGATTACTCCCAACCTCCATATTTAAGGCACAGCCCCCATTTTAATTATCCTGGATTGAGTTTCTTCTGCCTTTAGTACTCTGTAATCACCACAAGACAAGATATTTTCATTCAAATGCATTTGTGTTACAAGCGACAATTCTGGAGAAAAAAATGATATTTTTATTCGAAAACAGCTCTAAAATAGTTTTTTTGTGGTCAGATTCTTGGTAGAGAGGTTGTCAGAAATGGTTGCACAGCCTTGCTTGTTTGCTTTAAGCCACCAACATACAGACAGGAAGCTCAGCTCATATCTCTGACCTTGAACCTACTCTTTGCGCAAAGGAAGGTGGGGGAGATTAGGAAAAAGGGAGAATTTTCTCTCTCTCTCTGTCCCCCTCTCTCTCTCTCTTGCTCAAATTGAGTTTTCCCTTCGTGTTTCAGACAGGGAACAAAAGCGATGTTGCTATGGTTTGTTTTGTTTTTGTTGGCAGAGCAGGCAGTAGGACAGCCAGCCTCCTGCTCTTTTCATGTGATCCAGCTCAGGCCGAGGCCCCGACAGCCTTCCGGAAAACTCTTCCATTGTCCCAGAAGCACGCCTGGTGGCGGGAAACCTCCTGATCCAGTCACCCCAGGAAGAAATTCAGGGCTGTAAAATCATTAATTTGCCCTCCGTGCAAGTTCGCACACACGAGGAAGTTTCAGAAACCCAGACATAAACAAGCGAATTTAAATGTGACAGACATCCCGCTGCGGCTGTTGAGGCATCGCGCTTAAAATAACCTCGCTCTACATCTACAACGCAATATTGGGTACACTTTGTCTGAAAATAAGCCATCAATATTTCCCCCATAGGTGCAAACTCAACATTTCGTCTCATCTCTTTACTCAGAACACCCCTGTGGACTTGATTAGAATTATTCAGTGCTCTCCTTCCCAGCTGGCAAAAACCCTAGCAGGAAACTACGGGACTGTTTGGAGAGAAAAAAAATGAAAAGAAAAAAAGTCTAATTATGTCCAAACATCATTCTGATGTAGAAGCCAGCTCACTTTACACATGCTTTGGGGCTAAAATATCAACAGACAATATTTATTATCAACGGTGCAAACGATGCAAGTTTCCAGTCTTCCTTTGACACAAGTGCCGACCCCGTTTAGCTTTCCGACACTATTTCTGATGTTATTTTCCATTTTAGAGTCATCGAAACCGGGCAGAACCGATTTGAAAGTTGACCGTTGAAGGCTGACCCTGTTGATCTGTAACCAGTGAAGAAAGCACACGGCCCTTGGGCAGAAGCTAAGAAGGATGAGTCATGACCTTTAATAAGGAGCAGTTCGGGTCTCTGAAACGGGACTTTCCAATTAATTATGCATGCCTTGAATTAGGGCTAGCTAATGAGGCTACACTGCTGAAAAGACTGAACAAAGACAGCGGGCATACAGACTGTGTGCAAACATACTACAGCCGTCCGCCTGCAGGACTGCTGACTATCAAAAACAAAGAACAGAGCGAACTAGCACCAGGAAGCAGAGTTAAGATCACGGTTTCAAACTTACCAAGCAATCGAGGTAGGCACTACTTCCAGAAAACATTTGAGAATCATAAATTATAAGAAAAGTCAGATTGAAAGAAAGACCAGTTCCCATACTCATAGAGCACACCAGAGGAGCAAGTCCTAATCTTGGGTCAGGTTTCCTCCCCCTCCATATCTCAACCTTGCCCATTGAGCCCTAAAAGGCGAAGGCTGATCCTAGATCAGTTCTCCAACCAGAGATGCTTTATGAATATATGTCCCGGCCACACCATGAGAAGCCCCTGCTTAGCCCCAGGTGCCCTGTCATGGGCAGCTCAGGGTAGCAGCGGGTACTCACGATGACCCGGGTCAGCCTGGTCATGCTGCGCAGGTGTTTCCTAACCCCACACAAGCAGCAGATCAGATTTTGGGGGGGTGGGGGGGTTGCCTACAGGAGAAACTAAGGACGGTCTTAGAAGTTTTCAAGGGCAGCTGGGCCTGGGGAAAGGGCTGCAGGAAAGCGCTCAGCTGGGACTAGCGTACGCCCGCGGCCGCCAATAAAGCACTTTCTCCGCATTTCACTTTCAATTATTTATGGACTCGGTACGAAGGCAAGGTCATGCATATTGAGCCGTAATCGGGAGTCCATAATAATGAGCGATCGTAGCGAGGTGATTTATCGATCGCCGTGCGGAAAACAAGGCGAGCCGTCCTTGAGAAACTCGACTGCACCGCGCCCCCGGGCTGCGTAAGCAAGCCTCCTGCGATCCTCACGGAGCGTTCCTCGCACGGACGGTCGATAGCCTACATATGCTAACAGACTAGAGGTGAACCACAGGCCTGTCCGTGGGATCTGGTTGAAGGGGAATCACAGGATCGGAGACATCAGGGATCTCACTGCTCGGGGATCCACCAGCACAGGCTTCAGCCTATGAGAGTGAATGCAGAGAAATCGGCACCTCCGTACAACTGCTCTACATGTTCTAATAAAATTCTCAGGTGACAAACAATGACAAGCACTTGACTCTTCTGAGGACTGGTCACGTGGAAAGGGGGGGGGGGGGCACTGTTTTGCACATAGGTGGGGTCGAAGGGGGGAGGGGCGCATGCTCACACATACGGTGTGGCGGCGAGCACCGGCGCTGTGAGCTAAGGGCGGGGACGCGTGTCACGTTTTCGTCCGCCAGATGCACAGGATGACATTTAAAAAAAAAATTTTTTTTTTTTTTTTTTTTTTTTTTTAAACGCAGATACCACCACAGGATTCTCAGGAAACAGATGCGAATCTTCCACTCATCCTGCCTGAACACTTCCCATGGCTCAGTGGAAGAACGGGAGTTTTTTGACCTCACTCCTGCCCCCCCCCCCCCCGCCACCACCCCCCAACCTAGCTCCACCCAAAAAAAAGTTAGAGACAGAAAGCACCCCTGACCTCTGGCCAATCCCACCCCTCCCTGTGCCGGTCCAGAGATAATCATCCCGAGCATGACTGGCGGTTTGACTAGCGCTAGCGCTAGCGCTCTCGGTCTGAGCCGGGGGAACCGGGAAGTTTCGCACACAAGGCATTAAAGATTAACTACCGGAGAGCATCACTTTGTCCGTTTCCATCTAGAAAAAAGGTCACGGTTTACCTGTTGGGGGAAGGGGGAGGGGGGGAGGGGAGGGGGGGGGCATCAGAGGACAATGTCAATAATTAAACCCTTCTGCTTTTCCTCCTTGATCACACAGATGTTAGCTGTTAGCGTGTCTTTAACAAGGGCTGTCGCTTCAAAGGAAGGCCCTTCTGACGAATTGCACCCTTTTAAGCCGAGGGTGCCGGCCCTAAGGAGTCCGCTCCTCCTCCTCCTCTCCACTCAGAAACTGACAGTCAAACGGGAGAGGAGGCAGCGGATTCAAACCGGGCTTCGTACTTGAAGGGGCTCAGAATGATTACACACGAAACAGAAACGAAAATGTAACCATTTATGCATCTGCAGGCAAATTTCACAGGAAAATACTTATGGCGCCTTTCATTTACAGCGGAGAGGAGGTCAGTGATACTTTAACAGAAATACTGCCAACTGCAGCTTGGACTAAATCACAACCCATTCCTCCCCAGCTCCAGCGCAATGAAGACACCAGGCACTGTCCAGCATCAGGAGTCAAACGCATTCATACATGCCCAACAGTAAGTATTTGAGTGACATCATAACTGTTCTCAGAACAGTTTCAGAGTTCAGAACATTCCCATTGAAAGAGAGGTAAGGCTTTCCTCCCCCTCTTTGGTTTAGGAAGGGGGACCCCTTGGAGCCCTGCCCCGCCCCGCCCCTCCGCTGAAGGCTGCCTTTGATCCTGAACTACCGGGACACAGTCATTACAAGGTCACTGAGGCCCGCTCACCGCATTCCTCAGCTTAATAGGTCACCACTCTGAGAGATTATTAAGAGAGAGAGACATGAGTCAGAGCTATCACTGAGAAACACAGGTACTGAGTATAATAACTGAGAAACACAGGTACTGAGCATTATCACTGAGAAACACAGGTACTGGGCATTATCACAGCGAAACACAGGTACTGGGAGTTATCACAGATGAACACAGGTACTGGGTAATATCATGGAGAAACACAGGTACTGGGCATTATCACGGAGAAACACAGGTACTGGGTATTATCACAGAGAAACACAGGTACTGGGTATTATCACAGAGAAACACAGGTACTGAGCATTATCACAGAGAAACACAGGTACTGAGCATTATCACTGAGAGACACAGGTACTGGGCATTATCACAGAGAAACACAGGTACTGGGAGTTATCACAGAGGAACACAGGTACTGAGTATAATAACTGAGAAACACAGGTACTGAGCGTTATCACAGAGAAACACAGGTACTGGGCATTATCACGGAGAAACACAGGTACTGGGAGTTATCACAGATGAACACAGGTACTGGGTAATATCATGGAGAAACACAGGTACTGGGCATTATCACGGAGAAACACAGGTACTGGGTATTATCACAGAGAAACACAGGTACTGGGTATTATCACAGAGAAACACAGGTACTGAGCATTATCACAGAGAAACACAGGTACTGAGCATTATCACTGAGAAACACAGGTACTGAGCATTATCACAGAGAAACACAGGTACTGAGCATTATCACTGAGAAACACAGGTACTGAGCATTATCACAGAGAAACACAGGTACTGAGCATTATCACTGAGAAACACAGGTACTGAGCATTATCATAGAGAAACACAGGTACTGAGCATTATCACTGAGAGACACAGGTACTGGGCATTATCACAGAGAAACACAGGTACTGGGTATTATCACTGAGAAACACAGGTACTGAGCATTATCACAGAGAAACACAGGTACTGGGCATTATCACAGAGAAACACAGGTACTGGGTATTATCACAGAGAAACACGGGTACTGGGTATTATCACTGAGAAACACAGGTACTGGGCATTATCACTGAGAAACACAGGTACTGAGCATTATCACTGAGAAACACAGGTACTGGGCATTATCACTGAGAAACACAGGTACTGGGCATTATCACTGAGAAACACAGGTACTGGGTATTATCACAGAGAAACACAGGTACTGAGCATTATCACTGAGAAACACAGGTACTGGGTATTATCACAGAGAAACACAGGTACTGAGCATTGTCACTGAGAAACACAGGTACTGGGCATTATCACAGAGAAACACAGGTACTGAGCATTATCACTGAGAAACACAGGTACTGGGCATTATCACAGAGAAACACAGGTACTGGGTATTATGACAAAGAAACACAGGTACTGGGCATTATCACAGAGAAACACAGGTACTGAGCATTATCACAGAGAAACACAGGTACTGGGCATTATCACAGAGAAACACAGGTACTGAGCATTATCACAGAGAAACATGATAGTGGGTATTATTATTTTGTGAAGAAAGTGGTATGAAGTCTCATCACACCCCTGCAAAGCTACACAAAACCGCTGCAGATGTTAAACTGCCTGTTGAAGAAAAACACTTTTGAAAGACGCAGAACATGCGACGGAATCACGTTTGATCGAGCAACCCGAAACAACACATCAGGTGCCAGGAGACCTGAACATGACTCATCTGCCGCATGGATAATTGGCAGGTTCATACCGCAGTTTAGCACAGCAAACAAACTGTTCCAGGGCTGTACGCTAAACAAAAGGCAGGTGACAGCTATATGAAAACACGAAAATAACAAAACCAGGTGAACGGTGAGAAGCCACCTTTATCGGCTAATTAAAATGAGAGTGGCATGTGCATGCATAAGGAGCCAAGGTTAATGGGGGATAATTACTGTTAATGAGCGGTACGAGGGTTTGTTCCCGCCGCAGTTTCACCGCGAGGCTGATCGAGCGTCTGCGCGCGTGGGGGATCGGCGGAGAGCGGACGCGCCCCTCCCATGGTGCTTTGCGGGTCGGCTGTGTTTGCTCACGGGCTGACAGGCTGAGAAAGGACATCAAACCAGGGGCGAGAGGAAAAAAGGCCTGCAAGCCCGAGATAGACAGAGGGAAGGGTGGAGAGAGGGAGAGAGAGGGGGAGAGAGAGAGATCGAGAGAAAAAGGGGGTCACAGTGGAAGGGGGAGGAGAGGTGAAGGGGGAGAGAGAGAGCGGGAGATTGAGGGGGAGGAAGGGAGAGAGAAGGAGAGAGGGAGAGAGCAAGAAAGGGAGAGAGAAGGAGAGAGGGAGAGAGCAAGAGAGAGAGCGAGAGAGAGAGAGAGCAAGAGCGAGAGAGGGAGAGAGAGCAAGAGAGAGAGACTTGACTTTTGGGTCTCCTTTATTGCACAGGCCAAAAAAAATAAAGAAAATGAGACCACATTTACACAAATGCCCACTCACAGACACATACAGACCAAGAGGGGAGAGAGAGAGAAAGAAAAAAAGTGATTGGAGGCAATGCAATAAGTGAGAGCTGGCATATTTTATTTTTATAGCTGACAAAAATGGACGCAGAGCTGAAGTGTAGTTCCGGGAGAGCTCTGACCAGCAGCGACGTTTTGGAGGAACAGTGGAGTTCAACGCCACCGTGTCACCGTGACCGCCGCGTCCGCCCGCAGCGCCGGCGCTCGCTCTCTCTGAGCCGTTAGTAACCGCCTCTCCCGGCGCTCTGTCCGAAAGCGTCCCGGCGCTGCCGCGGCGAGCTCGCGGTCACGACCCCGCCACGTTACTCACACCTCCCGACGGCCAAAGTCCGCGCAGGAAATCTCGTCAAAAAAAAAAAAAAAAGCTCACGTTCGAGAACGGCGGAGCGTTCCCATGGCAATCGTTCGTAACGGGGCGCGAGGGGATTTCCCAGAAGGCCGTTCCGTCTGGCCGGCCCGTCTCACAGCACTCCCCCGGCGCCTCCCCGCCCCCCCCCCCCACCCTCACCCCCGCGGTGGGCCCACGAGCCGTCACCCATCCGCGGCCCTCAAAAACAAGACTGTTTTTGTCCTGGAGCCCAGTGATGCATGAAGGAGCTCCCTCACTGCCTGGACCTCCCCATCAAACAGCACTGGGGGGGGAGGGGGAGGGGGGGGGGACCCCCCAAAACGAGCCCCGGGACCCCTCGGTACAAGGCACGGGAGGACGGGCCCCCCCCCTGCTCCGTCAGGATCTGATCTCAGCAGACAAACACCAGGGCCGGGGCGCACGATTAAAAAGCCTCTGCGCCCCCCATTTGTCATCTTATGAAAACAGCGCGGCGGATTCCTCGCTGACACGGGATTGGGGCGTTCCGCAGATACCTGGCGCCGCCTCCGGTCAAACGCTCCGCCCGAACGCCGTTTCTTACCGACAGGTGAGAGAACAACAGGAAGGAATTCAGGGTTCGCGGAGGAAGAACCAAGCTCACGAGGCACCAGAAGGCTCTCCGGACACCTTAACAAAATGGCTGCCCACAGGTCCAAAGAGGTCCCTGCGAATGAATAACGAGTCACCATTCGGAAACGTGTAAATATTTTATTATTCCAACCGATTATAAAATAAGAAGATTAAAAACAGACATTTGCACGACTATGGGGACAAAAGACATACAAAACACAATTTAAAATTAACAAACGTTGAGATAAAAACAATGGCCACACAAAAGCTATCCTACAGTAGCCTGTTTTTCAGTTCCCAAACGGTGTGTGCAGCTTCAGAACAAGGCTTCAGTGCATAAGGAAGTGCGTAAAGGAAGAGCACATATAAATGCTGCATATCTTTGTAAAAAAAGAGCCTTGAGCAGTCTTGTGGAAGGGCCTTACCTGACACACTAATGATAATACACAGTTTATGGCGATGCCACGCCTCGGGTTTTACGCTCGATTATGCTGCAATTACGCTAAATTTAATGGCGCCCAATCGCTTCCCCCGTGACAGTCGCGTGTAGGCGTACGTGGAGCGGCGCGCTCGTTAGCTCTGCCTCAGACAGTAACGCGGCGCTAACCGCCAACGCGGTCGCCAGGAGCATACCAAAGGATAATTACAGTAATAAAACCAGCACAGGAATCACGGTCAAGCCCCTCTCGGTGTGTAAAAGAGACTCCTAAACGTGAAGATCTGACGTAAGCTATGGTGTCGCGCGTTGCGCTACGTGTGGTGTGACACTGACGCGAGCGTTAGCTGCGCGGGCTGGGGTCGTCTGTCCGGGGACGGCGAGTGGGGGGAGAGAGAGAGGGGGCGTTCCTGCAGACGGAGCGCTCCCCGCGCTCTCAGATGAGCTGCGACTCTCCGCACGCACTCGGGGGCGTCGTCGGCGGCGGCGTCGTCGTCGGGCGCGGGACAGGGGGGCCACGGCTCCCTTGGACCCCAAAGAGAAGAGAGAGGGATTAGAGTGAGCAGGGCAGGGGTGCGTCTCAGTGTGAGGAGGGTTTGGGACGAAGTCGGCGGCAGGTGCCGTTGTATCGACAAGGGAGGGCTCAGTACATTTTAAATGTCATTTTCAATTACTCCATTTACATGCACAGGATATACAGGATTACGGGCTTTATCAAGGTCAAAGTCATATTCCAAATGCGTGTTATTCCAATAAACACACAGCGGTAAAGAGCATCTCGCAGCTTATGATTTGCAGTTTATACTTTGCGGTTTGAGAGCAGTAGGACATGATATGCGTGAGACACGTGTGAATTAACTTACCAGTTGCACGGAATACATGTGAGTTCTGGAACACGTGTAAATAACATTGGCACTGAATTGAGTACATGAAGAGCTAGTGTGTTCCACAGGCCACTCAACACTGGGATACTGGTTCATTCGAAACTCAGTCATCAACTTATCAGAGAAAGGCATTTACGACTTTTTTAACGACACGGCTGTCATAGCTGTGAAACTTGAAAATCCGGGTGGGTGTCGGAATACGAGAGCGCGAGTAAACAAAGTCAGTGCTATCGGAAAAACACAAAAAGTTCAATACAGAGAGGGGTTTATACACATGAGAGACACATCCCACACGGGGGGGGGGGGGGATTTGTTTTTCGGCTCGAGAGAGAGCTGGCCATCCCTATGGCCAGAGGTGGGTAACCTGGCTTCAAAGAGTAAAAAGACTGACCATGCATTTGCTCCAGCACCATGCACTAAACCATCTGGTCACAATATTTAGTTCTCCCATCATGCTGAAGAGTTATGCTAATTAGAATCAGCTGGTTTAGTGCATGGTGGTGAAGCAAATACATGGTCAGTCTTTTTACTCTTTGAAGCCAGGTTACCCACCTCTGCCTACGGCCAGCACCACACATCTGTCCACCACAGCCTCTCACTCGTGTACAGTATGAATTCAGACTGAGCGTAGTCGTAAAACGCAAGACACACAAAATACGTCGCTCATAAAATAAACGCCACAGTCATTTTCTTTTAAAGGGAGTTCTCAGGTCTCAGACAGAAGACAGACCCTATTGGTTTCTTCGTTAGTCGGTGTCCGTGTACGTGACCACAAACACCAAGTGTTATTCGCAATGCAATATTTACCAACTGAAACAGAACTGAACTGGATTTCAATTTCAGCTCATAACGCCAGAAGGCTTCATTAAATGAATTATTTAAATTTATCATTCTACTTGATTGTGGTTAATATGAGAGGGAAACCAGGCCGTGCTTCAAAGGCTACTTCAAGTGGCAGTGTTTTTGTTAACCAGGTGAGGCGTGTCCTCTTATTGGAAAGTATTAAGTTGGATGGAACAGGTAGAAGCCCCAAATTATGGGCTAATCTTTCGTTAGCCTCACGTAATGAACATAGGAACATAGTTGTTCCAAAAACAAGTGCCACGCATAGTTCCGAGAACACAAATCTGCGCTGCCCAACAATCGCCCTTTTGTCTCACTGCTTGACATCAGCAGTTATTACATTACAGGCATTTAGCAGACGCTCTTATCAACGCTATCAGCGCGCGCCGATCAATTGGTGAAAAGGTTAGACGCATCCCTAATTACACGCTGCGTTCTTTCACAGGAGTGCAGAGTTTCCGTGCTTAGCTGGCGTCGCTTGCCGGTTTTTGCGACCAAACTTCTTTTCCCGAGGCTCACGATCGCATCGCTGTTCCCTGGCGGCTTCCTCTGCTACGGCGAAGCAGGGAAACAAAGGGCTTCGCGGCGCGCGCGTGCGCTACGTGGCTAACAAGCGGAAAAACGTAAACAGATAAATAAAAAGGGCTCCGGCGTCTATTCGGGATGGAATTAGAAGGCCGGGCTGCGCGGACGCACTGCGCAGCTACGCTGTGCCGAGAGCGCACAGCGTCTTAGAGAGCCTCCTCCCCCCTCAGGCCCTAAAAGCACTTCGGCCTTCGCACAAAAGGCCGTGGCGGGCGACTGAACAGGGAGCGTGTTGACAAGGCCTGATCATAAGACAGACAAACAGCGTCTGTAAACTTCTCCGCTCTCCATTAAATTTCTTTTTTTTTTTTTTTTTTTTTAGTGCTGCTGGGAGCTGTGCCCGGTATGACTTTTTAATGATTTTAAACGCTGTCTCTTGGCTCCCACCACCAACAACCTCCGGGGCTGTTGAAAATATGGGGCTAGGTTTACACCTGCGAGGGTTTGGAAGGCGTGAGGGACCTGGGAAAATCATCAGAAAGGACAACTGAGCGGCCTGGTGCTCGAACCATCGCTCTTCGGAAATTCAGCCTCCGAACTGGTATTCTCCCCGTCTCGCATCGACTAAAACCCGCAATGTCTTACTTCTTTTCGTATTATTGCGCCACTTACAATGACAGCTTTAAAGGTAGATCACTCTGTACTCTCAGTGCACCGTATTTAGTTAGGAAAATGGCAAGCATTGTTGGGCTGAATGGCCTGTTCTCGTCATTATTTTTATGTTATGTTATGTTATGCTATGCTATGCTATGCTATGCTATGCTATGTTATGTTATGTATGTATACCACGATGTATTCAATTATTGAACTGAAACGGCCAGAACCTGTCTGCTAACCAGAATAACACCAGACTGCAGTAACGTGGGCTAAACAGACCAACTGCCATCTGCTCCAAACAGGGGCCTCTTGGAGATAAACCATAAATGCCAGCCTGTCTTTTTCAAGCTCCGCCACCCCCCCCCCCCCGTACTTGAGTTATGGCTTTCTCAGCATCTCATGAATACTTGGGGCCTAGCAGAAGAAAAAGCCTGTTTCTCCCCCCCCCCCCCACTCTATTTTTATTGCAGGTTTGATGTTTAGTCTGCGTCGAGCACGACAGCTGCCGCGCATCCGACCGCCATTGTTCTGGGGCCCGTTTGTGTAGAAGAGATTACCCTGAAGACTTTCGCCACGGCGGATTAGCGCCGGCGCTACGAAGTGATAAAACGGGGTGGGGTTGGGGGGGGGGGGGGGTGGGGGCATTCGGGGTGAGGCAGGTGCACCACACGACGAGGCCCTGGAAGCGGGGACGGCCGACCTGAAGCGAGATGTTTTGAACCACCCCCCCCCCCCCCCCCCAAACCGCCACCAAACCCCCCGCCTAGGAATAAAACAGACTGTCCTGCAGCCAGAATGGAAATGACATCACAAAAGACCTAATACGTTTTTGACAGCTACAGAACCTTTAAGACTCATTATCCCAGCATCCCTGCCCTTGACTTTCCAATGAATGCTGGAGGCTTTGAATTTGAGTCACCTTGACCGTTCCACTGGACCTCCCAAAACTCTAGCTTCCCTTGTTTTTGATCACTGCCCTCACTCAACGAAATAACTTGGATGAGAAAATCTGTTTTTGAAGCGCTGTTTTTTTACATCCGCTTTTCTTTGTTCCCTAGTTTGGAATACCCAGTTGAAACTGCGGGCTTGTCTCACTGCCACAATGTTGTCTATCAATTGGGAGGGTCTAAAAGGCTGTGCTTCTCAAAACAGCCAGATAGCAGGTGCTGACCGGCCCCAGGAATTTCCATTACACAATGAGGCCAGGGAACCATCTGCTGACAGAAGGCCCTTCCTGCCTAGTGACGCTGTGGAAAACATTACACTACAGGCATTTAGCAGACACTCTTATCCAGAGCAACTTTTTTTTACATAGCATTTTTACACTGTATCCAATTGTACAGCTGGATATATACTGAAGCAATGCAGGTTAAGCACCTCGCTCAAGGGTACAGCGGCAGCGTCCTACTGTGGAATCGAACCTGTGACATTAGGTTACAAGACCAACTCCTTACCCATTATACTGCACTGCCGCCCCGGCATTAAACTGTGTCAATCCTTTAATGTTTGGTGATGTGATATGGTGAGGATTTGAGTTCCTGAACGCATCTTCTAGGAGCCCCAACATCCAGCAGCCCAGTTTGAAATAAAAACCCGAGATAACATCGACGCTGCCGTCCCGGTGGGCGGAAACGGAACAGACGTTGCAGCCCGTGGTCAAGGGGGACGGGTTACGGTGAAACACCCGCAGCCCTGCCCTGGCGGTAAAGGGAACGGACGGGTGGGAACGAGGCGGGGGAGGCCGCAGGGCACAGAGCCTGAAACCCCCCCCCCGTCTGGAGCCACCGCACACCGCTGTAGCTGGCGCCTCCCGCTCCCTCACTTCTGATAATCGCCCTGGGAAACTCCTCAGCGAACGTAGTCAGTTTAGACGAGCGCGCCTCACCGTTCCGCAAATCGCTGCACGCTCAGCCTTTCGCGCAATTATTCGGCTTATCTTTAAGTAGTATGAATTGCTTGCGGTTCGAGGCTCTCCGTCGCGTACAATAAACCTCCGAAGGCTCTGTGGTGGAGATAATTTCCCTCAGCCGTCAGGGTAAGCAGACGAGGGTGAAAGCACAACAGTAATTCTTTTGTGAAGCGAGATTCACGGAGCTCGCCCTTTCATACGCGAAAAGCTTTGCAAAAAGCAGCTGTTTTTTTTTTTTTCTCTTTTTCTTTACCCCCACACTGACTGCGCGCAGTCACGATGAAAGGCCTCGCGACGTAACGGCTTTCAGCCGCCTGCCTCCACGGCTGGGGATCGCGTTACCGCACAGGAGCGAAGAACGTTATTATTCCTGCTTTCGGGCCGGACAAAGATGTACATAATCCACACGCAGCGGAGGGGGAAGCAGAAAAGCAGAGAAGCAGGGGGGTGACATTTCACCCCCCCAGAGCCTATGACTAACAGGCACTCTCCCCCCCCCAATCCCACACCCGCCAAAACAGCAGAGCTCAGACTCTAAGCATCGGCGGGCCAAAACAACCTACGGGCAGCTTACCAGACGGCTAGCGCTCCGTGCCAAAGAGCAAGAGGCTTCAGACACCTCCGCCGCTAGCTGAGATCGCTAACAGCTCCCCCCTGCGAGCGCGCTGCCCAAAACAGCCCCGATATTTACGACCCGGGCAGCGCCGCGCTCGACCCTGCCAGCGCCGACGCAGACGCCGCGAGGGCTGGGTGACGTAACCGCTGCTTCGTTCACAAGCGGCTGCGTCTCACAGTGACGTAAGGCTCGTATTGACACAATGCTGGGGGGTCCCTTCGACAGGCCGGATGCTGTGATTGGGCTGTCAGCAAACGCGTGGGCAGGGCCGTCAAAGAGGCGCACTGGAGGGGAAACGTTTGCTTTCCCGCCGTTGTTTTTTGAACGACGAACAGGCTGGAAAATATTACTTTTCTCCCCCCTGCAGTTAATGTCCCCTGTTCCTGTCAGACATGCCATTCAAAACTATTTAAATGAAAATAAGTAGAAAACATAAAGCGGTAAACTGTGTACAACTGGCCTTGAAAATAATTGGTACCCTTGAAAAAAATGACAACAGAGGCTTCAGAAAACAGGCAACACAGGTGATGAGCTATATTTAAAAAAATGGACAGTTGCATTTTTTTCTACTTCAAAAATATAACTTTTTAGCAAGAAATCATTTTATTTCCCAAAAAGATTTTCCAAAATGATTTGGACCCATGTTCTCTGTTGTATGTGCACCCTCTCTACACAAGGATAACACCACAAAGAGGTCTTCCCTTGGGTTTCTGCCTGCTCTTCTCAGGTATTTTTTCACGGTACAGAAAGGGAATCAAACTCTCGACCGCATGACTTTTATGTATGGGTCTCTCTGTTGGAGATAATCTTTGACTATCCTTCCACACAGAATCTTTCAAAATCTTTCAGATTCCCTTGGTCTGCGATCGAGGAGGCCATTGTCAATTAAAACCAGAAAGTTCTGATCAGGTTCAAGTGTGAAGCCTGAGATGTCTGACCTTTGATTGGAATCAAATGTCCTGGTGAGATGAGACCAAAACTGAGTTTTGAGCCAGAAAGTCCAGTGGCGGGTTTTGGCATCAGATGGATGGACGATTATGTTAAAATGGACCCCATACCAAAAATATGGCGCTAGATCTTTGATGCTATGGGGCTATTTCATATCTATGGTTCCTGGGACTGCAGTTAAGGTCAATGCAGTCACAACTCCAGAAAGTACCAAGATATTTGGCTCAAAAACAGGGTTTTTCCCTGGAGGCTCACTTTTGGCCACAAAATGAATCTTTCCACAGGACAATGATCCAAAGATATCTCAGAATCAACCAGGAATACTTAACTGACCACAAATTATTGTTTTTCAGTGGCTATCTCAGGCTCCAGACTTGAACAGCTCAAAACTTTGTGGTTTGTGTCGAAGAGGGCAGCCTCAGACTGAAGATTGTGAAGGATCTTGAAAGATTCTATAGAGGAACAGTCAAATATCACCTCACAATATGTTCACCAATCTCATAAAAACCTGTATGAGACTAACAAAGTTTATATCTTCGTGGGAGGAGGGTGTAATAACTACCAAAAATAGGAGCTCAAATAATTTTTGCACCTATCTTTTTAAGAGAAAAAAAATGTATTGCTAGGAAACGAGAACATAACTTTGACAATGACCTTTTCAGGAAATAAAATTGTGGCCAAAAATGGGAAATAAGAACAATAAATTCAACCATTTCTTCTTAAGCGTGGTGCTAGCAGTTCAACCGCAGAATCATAAACAAACAGAGGCAGTTTCACACAGTGGGACCACTGAAATCATTCTGCTCCCGATACATCCAGTAAGACCGTCGGCTAGCTCCGAACGCGGTCACGTGGCTGCCTTTGTACATGTGTACGTTTATTCACGCCGTGTGCCCAATTATTTTGAAACGGGGCACACCTGTGCGCTACAGGGCGGTCCTTACGGGATTCTGCCCGATGACTGGCCGCCCGCTCTCGTGCGTCGGGCGCGAGCGTTCGACGGTGCGGTAATTTTAGTTCCTCTTCCTGTTATGTAAGCGCAGCGCCGGGTCGAGGAAGTCCCTCAGCTGCGCTCGGGAGAAGGTGAATCCGAGCGGAAAACGAGCTCCACATGGCGCCCGCGTTCGCAGCGCACGCCGCGCATGGCCGCGCTCCCCCGCCGCCAACGGCGCCGCTCACCCTCCCCATCCCCTCAGAGGGGCGCGAGGGTACCGAGCTCACACTCCCCCAGGGCTCCAGGGAGCCCACCAGGTACCCAGTAGCTTGTAAGGTACCTGGCATTTAGGAGCCCACCATGGACTTACACCATGCACCTAGTGTTGGGGGAGTCCACCATGCACCTAGTTTTGGGGGAGTCCACCATGCACCTAGTGTTGGGGGAGTCCATCATGCACCTAGTGTTGGGAGAGTCCACCATGCACCTAGTGTTGGGGGAGTCCACCATGTACCTAGTTTTGGGGGAGTTCACCATGTACCTAGTTTTGGGGGAGTCCACCATGCACCTAGTTTTGGGAGAGTCCACCATGCACCTAGTTTTGGGGGAATTCACCATGTACCTAGTTTTGGGGGAGTCCACCATGAACCTAGTTTTGGGGGAGTCCACCATGCACCTAGTTTTGGGGGAGTTCACCATGTACCTAGTTTTGGGGGAGTCCACCATGAACCTAGTTTTGGGGGAGTCCACCATGCACCTAGTTAGGGGGAAAGTCCACCATATACTTTTTTGGGGGACACCATGTACCTAGTTTTGGGGGAGTCCACCATGCACCTAGTTTTGGGAGAGTCCACCATATACTTTTTTGGGGGAGTTCACCATGCACCTAGTTTTGGGAGAGTCCACCATGCACCTAGTTTTGGGGGAAGCCACCACGTACCTAGTTTTGGGGGAGTCCAGCAGGTACCTAATATGAAGGGAGCCGATCCAAAGCTCTGCATTCAGACCCCTTCCCATGTGGGTCTGCAGGGATGAGATTCTCCACAGAGACTGGGGAGCAGGAACTGGACGCATCTCTCAAAGGCAGCAGGAAAACCTTACACCTTAACAGAGTGCCCTAGCCGGCATACACAGGGAAATTAGGTGCATTTAAACAGCACCTACCCTTTATAGCAATATTTAATGTTCTGTGCTTTTGGGAACAAAGGCATAAGATGGTTTTACTTTGGAAAAAGTGAAGCATGCCCTGGATTCAACTAAAAAATGATCTCTAGGTAAGTACATTTCCATTATAAATCAGTAACATTTGACAGTTGGGCCAAAATGCATAGACTGTACATGCAGCTGTGTACACACAGCTGTGCACAGTGTTGAAATGCATACCTGAGATAGATCTGAAATACATACTTAAGGAAAGCCTGAAATATACATCTAAGGAAGATCCAAAAATAGATGTTTCCATAAGACAATGATCCAAACCATTCCTCAAAAATCTACCAGAAAACAACTAACTGGCCACAGAATGACTGCTTTGTAATGGTCACCTCGGTCTCCAAGCTTGAAACCTGACAGATAATTTGTGGTGTGAACTGAGAGGGCAGTCCACAAGCACAGACTAAGGATTCTGCGTGGCTGAATGGTCAAAGATCAGGAGATTTACCATAAAACACTCAGTGTTGTCCCTGTGAGTGGAGGGAGCACAAAGTGCAAAAAAAAAAAAAATAAAAATGAACCGATTAAGGAAATTAACCCTTTATTGCCCGGTCACAGCAAAACCCCCAGAGAAGACATCTGGTCGACCGTTAGCATGACTCGCAGCTGCCCCCAGATGCAGAAACAGCGGAGCTGTGAAGACTCTTCCCCACAGAGGAGAGCCTGGGCGCTGGAGCGATAACCTCACCATCCTGCCTGCCCTCCCCGCCTCCCGCTCGCACAGATGTGCGCACACACACAAACACACGTGCACACACACACGCGTATATAATCACACAAACACGCATGCGCGACCACGCGACACACATGGATCGCACACGCGTACATGATCACACAAACACATGCACAGAAACGCACGCACACACACAATCAACTCCACGTGTGTGCACACATACATGCTGACACAGAAATGTGCATGCATGCGCACACACACACACACGCACACAGACACAGCCATGCACACGCGCACGCACGCACACACACACACACACACACACACGCAGGTCAAGCTGAGCTCAATGAAAGGGCAGGGCATTGTCCGGGAGGCTTTGAGGGAGCGTAAATCTGAGAAGCGGAGGTCAGGCGCGATGTACTGCCCGGCCCTTTGATCTCCACGGCGACCCTTTGTGGAGGTAACGCTCGCGTAATAGCGGAAGGGTGACCGCACACTCAGAGGGGACAGACCCCCCTGACTCTGCTCTCCAGAGGGGTGGCCCTGTGGCAGGGGGGTCCGCCAGTGCTGGGTCCCTGGGTTCTTTGTCTCACTGAGGACCCCACACCTCCACGCTGTCACTCCATAACAACCCACTCTGCATTTCAGCACAGGTTCCAGGGGGCAGGGACGGGGGCGGGGCGGGGACAGGGGCGGGGCCAGGGGGCGGGGACTCTCGCTATTCACCTCAGAGTCTTTCTGAGCCGTACGGCCAGCAGCGTCAGGGCAGCGTAGGAACGTAAACACACGCTCATCCCCGCACGCGCTCACACAGGCTCCGCCTTCGACCGGCTACGGTCGCGTGCGCCGCGCAGTCCCGCGTCGCGTCCTCCGCCTCGCAGGCCTCGGGGTCAAAGAGGGAAAACCTAGGGGGCGCGGTTTACGGGGCGCACGCATTAGAATTACGATACGGCCTCCGCCTCCCGAGGAGAAACGCGGTCGCCGGGGAAACCGCACAGCGAGCGGCAGGAGCCCGTGGGGCGCTCGTCACGTCTTAAACGCAGAGGCCTCTTTCACAGAGAGCTTCGCCGACCTCCGAGGGTCGGCCTCGGGTTCAAACCCAGCGGAACTGCGATGACTACACCGCATGCTTGGGTTGGGCGGCGGCGGCGGGAAAAAACGCACGCAAACAGCATCCCCCCCCCCCCCCCCTTACAGGAAGTGGGTAGCGGACCAGACCCGACCAAAACCGCTCGGCTCCAGAATCCAGACAGACGAAATAAAAATAAATCCGTTCCCTCGTTTGACCGCACGACGCTGTGCTCAGACACGCACAGCGGGAGAGGGGCCGTGGAGCCGAGCGAACGCGAACGATAAACAAAAGACCACACGCAACAGGCGCAAAAAAAAAAAAAAAAGACGTGTTCAGTCGCGTACGACCTTGCGTAACCAACTGTACCGACCGCAGGACACCGTAACTAATCGCTTCGCGCATGAGCTAGCGGAAGCGCGGGCTACATCTGAGCGTAAACAAGCAGCGGGGCCAAAGAATCAACATCTGTTGACACGTCGTCGCGGTTAAACCAAAACAAACTCGTCCGTTTATTCGAAAACAGAGCTTTGTCGCAGTGAAGTTGAGTCACGGAAATTCCCCTGCTGCTTTAATTCGAGCTGTACACACCAAACACACGCAAAAAAAAACAACAATGTAAACATACTCGCTGTGTTTGTTTTCCTCTAGTTACCATCTCTTACATTTACCGAAATTATTCTAATCCCAAATGAAAATATGGTTTTCTGTGAATTCATTCAGCTTCAATAAAGAAACAAAAAATTGTAGTTGGAACCAAAAACATTTTTTCCTGTACCGGATATTCCACAAACATTCGTCAACTAATTATACTATGCCCACCACATGTCAGAATTTGTCATATTTTAGGGATCACTGAAAAAAGTTAATCTTTTCCTGAAAGTGTACAACTGTTACCTAAAAAATAAGCTTTCTCCTGGGTTGCACAACCTGAGTTATATAGTTTGAGTTACACTTTCTGAGTCACACAGTCTGAGTTATATAGCCCGAGTTACATAGTCTGAGTTACATAGTCTACTGAGTCATACTGTAAAACACCCCTGACCCAGGAAGGCACTTTTGGGGGAAGCTCCTGTTCCGCCTGAGCGTGCATCGGCTCGCGCCCCTGCGGCTCAGTTTTGGGAAGACCGGCGTTTAGGGACCCCGGAGGGTGCGCCGCAGCAGCGGGACGGGTGGTACTGAAGGAGGGGGGCGTTAAAACTGACAGGCCGCTTTTTACCAGACTTCTCACGCCTCAGGAGAAGTCTACTTAATCATCTCAACCAACAGAAAATGAAAAGGAAAGGAATCGAACGTGCTTAGCCAATCTCTCACACAGCCGCCTGTTAAGGCGACTGACTAATATCAGCATATTCAGTATGTCACAGATGCAGATGTTACAGATACAGAAACCGTATATGCAAAAAGTACCAAAGATCTGATATTAAGCCTATTTTATTCAGTTGAGATATCAAGTAAGAATAATTTAAGCTTTTAAGTTTTTTTTTTTGTTTTTTTTTTTTACTATCCACAAAATCGTCTTGGTCATTTAGGGACACTTCTATTTAAGTAACATGGAATTTAATCTTTAGCAGTCTGTGGTGCAACCATTAAGTGGGTTGCCAATAGAAAATAAAACGGTCAAAACATTTATGCTCTCCCACATAAATATGTCACTCTGGATAAGATGGCCCGCTAAATCGATGTATTGCGATGCAAAGGCATCCTGCTGCCCCGCCATACGTTAGACACACGTTGCATCAAAAGGAAATTATTTCATTTTCTTGTTGTGACAGGAGAGGAGCCATGTGAAAAGCTAAAGTGCACATCTGTATCTTGGGGTTTAACGGACACTTTAAATGCAAAAAAAAAAAACAAAAAACCAACAGAAAAACCAACTGCATTGGGTCAAAAAAAAATAGGCTTCCAAAGTGTGGTTGAATGGCCAGAGAGTGAGTGTTTTGAGGCTCCCTGAGTGTTGGTCGTTAGAGACTTGGAAGCAGCGGTCTGAATGCTCCTCTGGAGCACGCAGAGCATCCGAGGCCAAGCCGCCGTGCGCTCGTTTGTGTGGAAGCCGTTCTTCTGTTGCGCCCTTGCGTGTCTCGGCACCGGGAGATATTTACCTTCATCAGTCACCACGGTTAATGCCCCTTTAATGCAGGGATGAGCTCCGAGAGGTTTAAGTGCCTAATTATATCAGTCATTACCACTTTTATTCAAGTGCTCAAGCCTCCAGGGCGTGTGTTTCTGACGAAACACCACCAGATCTGCTGATCTCAAATTCGGGAGTCAGGCGCCCGAGCGCGGCTGCAAAGTTTTTAGGCGATTTTTGCACGCGCCTAGCTGGACGTCACAGCGGTCACATGACGCGCTTTCGACGGGATTGCCTGATCAGGGCACTGCGGAGAGAGAGAAAGCTGACAGGCGTGAATGCAACCCGAAAAGTAACAGAGTCTGATACTTTTAATAACGTCCCTGACGATCAATTTAATAGCATCGGCATGCATCCGCACTAACCTGCAGTTCTTCAGACTGAAACCAGACATTTTATAACCAGGAGTTCAGGTCATACCTTTTTTTCCCCCCTTAGCAGCCTGATTCGAACCCTCAACTCCCCGATTTGAGCTACAGTGGGGGAACAGACAGGATGACCTTCCCAGCCCCCCCCCCCACCGCAGCCCCTGGAGGTTCCCGGGCTAATGTGACGGAGAGGCGTTTGTTTCCATAGCTGCGATGACTCATCTGCTTCCCGTGGGCCGGAGCGAGCATCCGGCAGAGCGGCCGCGGGGGGGCGGAGGTTTTGGGGGGTGGGGTTGTTGAGGTGCGGTATAAATACACGCAGAGCACCACCGGGCAGGAAGGGGAGGCGTTTACGAGTGGCCGTGACATTTGGGAGCTCGCTGAAGGCCGCTGTCGTGTTTCGCCTGCCACGCCCACCCCCCCCCCCCGCCCCCCTGCTCCACGCCTCTGGGTTTTCCGGCCTGCGGGCCCGGGACGGGATGGGACGGGACGGGCGGACGGGTCGCGGGCGGTGCAGTGTGCCGCCGGGCAGGATTTGGGCTATTTTTACCTCCCTCTGGAGATCATCCCCACCCCCAAGCGCCACGGAGACAAAAGGTCGTGAAAACAACGAGGCGGACGGGGGGGGAGGGGGGGGCACTAAGGGATGCGAGAGATAGGGATGAGGGAATGATGCTGTGTGCGCGTGTGTGCATGGCTGTGTCTGTGTGCGTGTGTAAATGCGAGAGTGTGTGCGTGAGGGGGCGTGTGTGTGTGCGTGTGTGCGTGTGTGTGAGAGAGAGTGTGTGTGTGAGAGTGTGTGCACGTGTGTATGCGGGTGCACGCTGCCTCAGATTAAAAACCCCTTTCGCTTTGTTGGTTTCAGAAATGCTGTTTCTCTCAAAGTGCCCTTGCATGTCAGGAAGTATTAGGCCTCTCTTTAGAGTGTAATTACCCTGTTTCATCTCCCCGGAATGTGTCACTCTGGGTTGCTAAGCGCAGGCAGGAGCGGTGCCACTAATTAAGGCAGGAATTCCGCTGCCCTGCCTTTCATTAAGGGGGCCAATCAGGAGGGAGGGGCCGGAGGGCGGGGCCTGCGACGCTCCACGGCCCGCGGCCTGCTTTCGAGAGGCCCAGGGCCCAGGACGGGTCCCTGCCGTAACCGCACTGCAGCACTGCACCCCGGCAAAGGGGCGGAGCCTGTGACGGCCACCTGAGTGACAGCCGGGGCCTCAGTAAGAGACCCGCGGGGGGGAGGGGCCGAGACCAGGGCCGCTCGTTAGGGCCACACCTGAAGAGCCGATAAGAGCAAGTACTCCAGATGAGTTAACATTACATTACAGGCATTTAGCAGAGCGACTTACATTGTATTCAATTATACAGCTGGATATATACTGCAGCAATGTTAGTTAAGTATCTTGCTCAAGGGTACAATGGCAGTGTCCTACCGGGGAATCGAACCTGCGACCTTTAGGTTACAAGACCAACTCCTTAGCCATTATACTACACTGCCGCCCCAGCCTGACCCTGCGCTGCACTGCTCTTTGGCTCCTTCCTTAGATCATGTTGGCTCATTTTGGATGTTTCCGGAAGTCTCTGCCCCGCCTCCCTGATCGATCCGACGAGACCGCAGGCAGGGACAGAGAACTTCACAGGCTAAGCGGCGGACGGGATCGGCCGTCTCCACGCCGCGGCTCGACCGGCAGAAGCTCGACACCGCGTCAATAAAACACGCTGTTTTACAGCATGCTCCAGCTCCACCGCAATGACTCACTGAGAAGTGATTTCCCTTCACAGTGACACTGCTGCCCATTTAGAATTGCAAAACATAAAACATCTTTCCACAGAGATAAACAAAAATAAACAGACCAACACTCTAAACTATAAAACTATAAAAACTAAAAAAACTTCATACAAACTAAAGACAAAGCAAAAGAAGAAATGAATCTATGCATTATGTAACGACGTGAAAGCTCCTATATTTGTAGCAGAATATTGTTTACCTCTTTATTGCATTTCCTGACTAATGAGCAGAGGATGCTTCCTTTATACTCGGCTTCCCATATAAGGAATCAGTATCTTGCCAGCGTGATTAATAATGGAGGAGAAACCAATTAAACGCGGAGCGCAGATCGCTCAGTGATAATTCTCTTAAAAAGCAGCGAGCCTCACTTCATCAAAAGCGTGATGCTCTCCCAGCCGAAAAAACTAATCACCCCGCCATCAAACCCGCCCTTATTAAAAGGAAACGGCTGACTTCCTTTCTGAAGCGAGAAAGCTCGTTTGTCAAACCTCAGACAAAAGACGCGAGCGAAGAGATTCAGAGAGACACGGTTTAACCGTTTGAAATCCAGGGGGGCGGAGTCGCTGAAAGCGATCGGCTAACCGTTAACGAAACGTTAGCGACGGTCGCCAACGCGTCGGAGTTTACCTGAAGGCCGACGCTCCAGGTGAGTCGGCGGGGTCGGTGGGGTCGGGGGGCGGGGTGCCGGGGTTCGGGGGCGGGGCCGGGCCGGCCGCGGGGCGGAGCAGGCGCAGGGACCTCCCCCTCGGGGGGTGGCAGCTGCTCCGGCGGCGCGCCACCCGCCCCACGGGGCCGGAGCTCCTCCTCCTCAGGGCCGGCTCCGGGCTGCGGAGAGACCAGAGCCCGCGGTCACGCAGGAGGCTGACCTGGGATCAGTCTGACACGGAGCTCATAATGAATGCGGTTGGGACATGGACAGGGCAAACTGACCCTAGATCAGCACTCCTAATCTGAAGTGCTTTATGAATCTCATTCACATGATACTATAAGAGAGGTAGCTACCTCATACAGCACGCATGGCACACACTTACACATCTGTATTTCAATGGGAGTGCATACGCAGTGTCTCACCTAGGGTTAAACAGTATGCTAAACGCACCACAAACACACACACACACACACACACACACACACAAACACAAACACGCACGCACACACACACACACACACACACACACACTTTCTCTCCCTCTCGCACTCATACACGCACATATACTGTCTCTCCCTATCACACACACACCAACAAAAAGACACACACACACACACGTGCTGACACACATGCTCGCACACACACACACACACACTTTCTCTCCCTCTCGCACTCAAACACACACACACACACACACACACAGTCTCTCCCTCTAGCACACATACACACACACACACGCAAAGACGAGATGAGATGAGACAGCAGGTAAGCAGAGCCCGGTCTCCTCTCTCCAAGTATGACACGCTCCCTCTGAGAGAAAGTAATCTGCCGGTGTGGAGCCCAGCCAACCCTGCCAGAGGGCCACCGCAGTGCTGGCCTGGTAACCTGTGGAGCTGCTTTCCCCACCCAGTTCTGTTGGAGAGGCCCCTGCAGACCACATGACCCTGCCCACCGCCTGGCTCTCACAAGGGGCAGGGGGGGGGGGGGAGGGGGGGGGGCACTCTACCTATTGTCCAGCTATCACGGGGGGCAGCACCCTACCTAATCTCCAACTCTTACAGGAAGGGGAAGTACAGAGCCCTACTATACTGCCCTAGCTCTCACGGGGGGGGGGGGGGGGGCTGTTCATTTTTCTGTTCAGTAGTTCAAACGTCGTCCTACTCTGTTTAACTCTGTTGCCCTCCATTGAATCACAGCCAGCGGAGGAGGCTGAACGTCTGCGCATCTCACTCAACGGCTAGGGACCTCATCGAGCTGCTAAACAGCGCGGTCGGGTGTGCCAAATCAGGGCTGAATCGAAAACCTAGGGGGCGGAACATCTCCAAGAACAGGGCTTGTTTGGGCAGCCCGGCCGTACGCCAAACCGAAGTTCACCCTTCTCCGCCGGATGGAGACCCCGTTTCTGACTGCTGAATCTGGCCGGTGGGGACAAACTGCACCCCTCTTGGCGGGACACCCATGTGGCGCAGTCCGCAGTCGACCCTCAGGCACGCAAACGAGAGTCGCCGGCGGGGCGCGCGATCGATCGGACGCCACAAAACTTCTGAGCCGCGACCCCTCTCCTTAGGGCTCTGTCCGTTACCCTCTCTGACTTCTACCTGTATGAGTAAAGCAGAACTAAAAATCCAAAAAGGAGGGCAAACCGTCCGCTCTCCTTTTAAATTTCATTTTTTTAAAAAGAGCCCCAGCTGGTCCACACTGCAGGGATGAGCAGCTGGAGGCCAGACAATGGGAACAAACCGAAATGTGCAGAATCGTACTGTCCCCAATCGCAGTCCACTGGGTCCAGTCCAGCCCGGTGCGCAGGCAGTTGGCATAGCGACGGTGAATCATCGCATGTGTGCACGCACACGGACACAAATTCGTACACACAAGCACGCACACGCACAGACACACACACAAACGCAGACGCAAACACACACACGCCCACAGACACAAAGTCGCACACACACGCACAGACACAAACACACACACGCCCACAGACACAAACTCGCACACACACAACACACATGCACACACACAGACAGACACAAACTCGCACACACACGCACAGACACAAACACACACACACCCACAGACACAAACTCGCACACACACGCACAGAACAAACACGCAAACACACACACACTCTCACACACACTCACACACACACACACTCACACACACACTCTCACAGAAACACGCAAACACACACACTCTCTCACACACACACACTGTCACACACACACTTACACACACTCACTCACTCTCACACACACACACACACACACACTCACAGAAACACACACAACTCACACACACACACTCATACACACACACACACAGGCATGACACATCCTCTGCACCTGGCTGCCTCTGCTGTACTAAGGGTAAGCACTCTTGTCTCTGCTCTGCTGTGTCAGCAGCGCTTTTACCCAATCAGAAGCCGGCAACAAATCCTCAAGTTAAACAACTCCAGCTGACCCCGAGCGCATGGTTTATGGAACACCTGCAGCACCGAAAAAACAGGAATTTCAGGAACAAAGAAGCGTCGCACGTAGCACGCAACGTCTTCTAGGACTCTCTGTGGGCATGTTTGTACTCCAGCACTTCGTTCAGCGCAGCAGTTAGCGGTTCAGACCCCAGTAAAACTGCATGGGGCCGATGATCAGGCCCGTGGTGCACGCCTTCAGCACCAGTCATTGATTGTCCTGTTGGCCTGTGGAAGATCAGCACCCTGGCTGAAAGCACAGGGCCCGGGTCCACCGAGCCAGGCGGCAGCTCGGCTCCTCGCTCCCCGTGATCCCGCGCCGCGTTGGCGTCACCCGCCGGGCGACCCGCCTGTCGTTCGAGCGATTTCGGCCGCCTGACGCCACAAGCGAAACTGCGCGGACTGAGAGGCGTGTGCCTGCTTTGGCGGGGTCCGCTGGGAGCGTTCTGACTCCGGGCAGAGACGAGTGACATGTTTGTCGTATGAGAGCGTGGCTGCCTGCCAACAGGAATAGAGCCGGCCCAAATTTCGGCACTCCCAAGTGTCCGCCCAGAACTGTTTTCTCAGGCCGTGGCAGAGCTGGGGTTACGTTCTTAAAATGCCTCCCTCCATAGCTGTCCGACATTTCTGAGCATGAACCCTCAATTAAAAAGAAATGGGCTTGTATCTTTATGTAGCAAAGAACAGTGACAAAATAGTTTGTGCATGTGCACGTGTGTATCTGTATACGAGTGAATGTTACTTTTTTGGCATATGTATGTTGGGAAGTGTCTGCGTGTGAGTGTGTGTGTCTGTGTGTGTGTTATTTTGTGGCCCTGTGTGTGTGTGTAAGTGTTAATTTGTGGTCATGCGCGCGTGTACGCGGATTAGCACGGTTACAGAAATATCTGTCGCTGAAACAGAGCCCCCCAGACGTTCCTCCCAGACGTGCAGACAGGGCTCGGCCTGCTGGGGGCTCGCGGCGCTACACGCCGTCCCTCTGATGTGGGCTCGGCCAATTAAAGGCCACATCTGCCCGCGCCGCTCCCTCCCGCACGCTGCATAAAAACTCCACGCTGCAAAAGCGGCCCTGGCTCCCTGCGGACGGGCCTTTCTCCAAGAGCCCCCCCCCCGTTAGGCCTCAGCGGCGAGCTGCACGTGGAGGCTCCCTGCAACTGATCTCAGGTCAGTTTTGGGCTCTCGTCCCCCGTCTAAGGTCAGCTCTGGTCTTCCAAGAGGTGAAACACGATTCGTACTGCTACCAGGGCTCTTTGAAACTGAAAAGAGGCAGATTTTTGTCATCGAGGCTTGGAAGGTCAGCCACCATTTGCCTGCACCTCAGGGTCCAAAAACCGATGGGAAGGGGAAACCAAACTAAAGAGCCTTCAAATATATATACCAGCATACAACATGAGGACAATACAAAGAACCCCATTCATACTGCTCCTAATTTATGAATGCATTATCTTTTAATAATAAGTTTTAAAAAAGCATGCGTATGTATTGAGGGTCAAAAACGTTAGCACTCGGTGTGTCCGCATTTCCCATAGGATTGCCACCTTCACTCTGCTTGGCTTTGATTCCAGCAACTCAGGCACCACCTCATCTTCCATTTCATCCCAGAACTTTTCAACACTTCCCATAGGATGATCTGTTGATGTTACCTGATGTTTGGACTTTTCAGTCTTCAACAGCTCCCATAGATATTCTGTTGGGTTCGGGTCCAATGACTGCAGCGGAAATGCCATCCTAATGAGCTCCCCTTGTTCTAAATGCACTCGAGTCTCCAACTGGATTACTCCTTGATAAATAATGAACACAACCAGGACTCGGTGGTGTCCTCAGACTTTTGGTCCCCATTGTATATTGTGTTCCTCGAGCCCCCCCCCACCCCTTTTTAATTAAGCATCTCCACCCTGTAAAGAAGTGGATGAATTATAGATGCTGACATTGTGTCAGGAGATGGCAACACCAGACACACCGTGGAAGCTCCACCTGTTAGCAAGGGAGGGAGGGAGGGAGGGGGCCATGGGAACCGTTTACAGCAGGGCCGGGGGGGGGGGGGGGGGGGGGGGGGGGGGGGGGGGAGGTCAATTATCCCCACCAATTAGACTCAGCGCTCTCCTCCGTAGCGCGGAGAGGGGATTAGGTGGATGCTCCGGCTATCGCTTACACAAAGGAAGGCGAAACGTTTGGGTGCTCCTCAGACGGACTGTCTGGCTCTGCTTTACGAAGAGGCACAAAAGCCCCTCTAGAGAGGAGCCACGAAAATGCCGCTGCGGAAGAGCGAGAAACAAAAACGCCCCTCTGTGAGAGAGAGACAAAAAAAGCCGGCAAACAAACCGAGAGGTCGTTCGGCGCCCGTGCTCAACAGTTCCGGTCCTCGTCGACGGACGTGGTCCGTTTCCTCCGAAAACAGGCCCTGCAGCTCTGCTGCGCTTCTCTGCGGTTCCTTCGTCACACGTCCTGGCGGCACAGGGGCGACACCCAAGCCCCCCCCCATACCCCCCGCACAGGAATTCGGAAGGGGACGGGAGCTAGGAGAAGTAGGCCTTAGTGAAATCAGTCGGGGCGGCAGCCATGGCGAAGGCTTTCCGTACGGTCTGACGATAAAGAACCAGCGAGCGTCGATTTTTTAAGCCGCGGTCGAGAAGCACTACTTACTGGAGAGAAACATTGCACACCAAAACTGTGGGAGGTGCTTCATTGAAAAACAGGTGACCTTCACGATAATGCCAATATTTAACTACCTTGTATTTCCTGTAAAGGTACTTTTTGACATACGAACACACAAGTCAATCACAAACAAGCACACATACAGAAACACACACACACACACACACACACACCTACTCTAAGAATGTCTGATGGCTTAAAGCTATTTCCCAGGGTTGAGACGAACAGCTGAAGTTAGTATCAGAACAAGACAGAGCAGAAAGACTCTATAAATTACATGAGTAATTATACACAATGCCCTACTTTCCTGCGTGCCTATAGATCTGCCTCATACCCTCAGCTGCGAACAAAAGAGGAGCGCTTCGGGATTAAACGGCAAACAGCACTAATATGCCGTACTGGTAAATAAGAAATTCACGACCGTCTGACAAGGTGTACATCACAGCATGAAACACCTGGGCCTACCCCGTGTCTGGGACCCCTCCGTCCGAATCCTGAGAGGGGAGCGCCGCTTTCTTGACCCGTCCCGCTGCAGAACCGCTGGAACGTCCCCCTCTGGCTCTTCTTTCGGGACCTCATCTGGCAGGAGGGAAAGGTGGAAGGCCAACACAGGTCAGCCATGGAGACGCAGCAGTGTACAGGGAAAACCATGGAGACACACCAGTACAGAAAGGAAACCATGGTGACACACCAGTACAGAAAGGAAACCATGGAGACACACCAGTACAGAGGGGAAACCATGGAGACACACCAGTACAGAAAGGAAACCATGGAGACACACCAGTACAGAGGGGAAACCATGGAGACACACCAGTACAGAAAGGAAACCATGGAGACACACCAGTACAGAGGGGAAACCATGGTGACACACCAGTACAGAGGGGAAACCATAGTGACACACCAGTACAGAGGGGAAACCATGGTGACACACCAGTACAGAGGGGAAACCATGGTGACACACCAGTACAGAGGGGAAACCATGGTGACAGAGCAGTGTACAGGGAAAACCATGGAGACACACCAGTACAGAGGGGAAACCATGGTGACAGAGCAGTGTACAGGGAAAAACATGGAGACACACCAGTACAGAGGGGAAACCATGGAGACACACCAGAGTACAGCCAAAACCATGAAGCTCACCAACATACAAGGGAAACCATGGAGACAGACCAGCGTAGAGGAGAAATTATAGAGGCAGGCCACTGTAAAGGGGAACCCATGTGATTGGTCGCCGTGCAGTTGGGCCCAAAAGGCCAGCCAAACACCAGATAGGCTGGCACTGCCACCGCAGAGCCCTTCTCTGGCTCGGGTCACCAGCGCGTCGGGTCAGGAGGACCAGCGCGCTCCCGCCGGCGAGCGGCCGATCCGCTCTGAGATGAGCGCGGGGGGGCGAACGCAGACGGGAGCGCCGCGCGCCGATTGCGTAATCCTGTCTCCGGGCGCCTCTCGCTCCAAGGGCGGGGGCTTCATTAAAACGCAATTACGCGTACAAACGAGCAGCCGCGCGCGGCCGGGGCGACGGGATCAATCACAGGCCTTCACCGCGCCTCGTAACGACTTTGCTTCTCAAACACTTTGAATCGGTTCAACAGGGGCGTTCACTGTCGCCGTCCACCAAACAGGGAAGAAAATACAGCGTCTGCACACTACAGACCATAGAGCATTTCAAGTGGATGGAAAGGACCATAAAAGTCCAAGAGAAGCCAGCTTCTTAATATGCAAAAAAGACTTCAAAACAAAACAGACCGCAAAACTGCATTAAAAAATTAAAAAAAAAAAAAAATATATATATATGTGTGTATATATACTGCCTTTTAAATATAAAATGCAAAAAATTTACCTTTTTTTTTTTTCGCTACTTCAAATGACGATGCTACCACAAAGACAAACAGCTTTCTTCCTCTCTGACTCTCATCAGCAAAGCTGGCACAAGAGCGATGTCTCTCCACAGAGGCCGAAATACCTCACACTAAGCTGGTAATTACGGCGTAAATACCTCACATTTCCAGCGTGTTTTCAACTCTCACATTAGTGATCGAAACGGAAAAAAAAAAAAAAAAACAACAAATGAATTGTTCTGGAGGAGGTGGAACCTTTACGGTGCTGTGTGCGCTAGAATGTCACAAATGTCAGTTTCCTACTCCCGTTTACCAGAAACAAAAGCTAAATAATGACAAACAAAAGGAAGCAAAACTGAAAGATACAACAACAACAGAGGCCTTATCTCCTCTCCATGGCAACGGCTCTTAAGCCCACCTCCGACCTTTGACCTTCCATCCAACCACAGCCCACCATTACTTGGGGGGGGGGGGGGGGGGGGAATCACCTGCTCCAATTTCACACCAGGGCACAGCGCTTCTTAAACAGACCTTGTTAAGAGACCGCATGGGTGTGAAAAATTCATTTACGGACCGGTAAATTAGCTTTAGCCTTATTAACGCGGCCTGAAGCCCCCGTTGTTTCCCCGTTTGCTTCAGCGTAGCTTCAGCATGACGGACAGCTCGTTTGGCTGCTGCGGGCATCGTAGGACTTGTCACCGTGGGGATGAGCTGGAAACTTGCGGTTTATATTATTAAAGCGCGCGGGGCAACTAGACATGCGGCCTGAGAAGCCTGCAGCTTCCTTCCAGGCGCATTCGACGGCGCATTCGATGCAGATCTGCAACTGCTTTTAAGGAAACATTCCGAGGAGACAGAGACTGACTAAACAGATCATTTCAGGGATGGAAACCTTTCAAAAAGACCAATGATGACACTGATTTTAGGTTCTGTACTCCTAGAAACCAGTTCACGAAAAAGGGGAATGCTATCTTTCTGTAGCTCTGATAAGATGCCACAGCTACGTTGCGAAAAGGCCAGTTAGCTAAGGGCGCCGTCTCAGCGGGAGGAGGAGGAAACCGGACACCCACGCTCCCATGGGGCGGCCATGATGGCTCCAGATCTGGGTGGGTGACTTCTATTGTTTGCTCCTTAAAGCCAATCCTCCACAAAAGTGAAACTTTTTTTTTTGTTTGTTGCTCCAACACGTTTCTCATGTCACCGAATTTGCCCTCTCCGCCAGACATTTGCCCTGTTCCGGGTGTTCCCACGCTTTCTTTCCTCCCCGCTCCGCACCGTCGACCGGGCAACAAAGGCGATAAATCAGGCGAGCGGCCTCCCACGGACCGGACGGCCCCTTTGTGGGCCGATATTTACAGACGACAGGCCGGGCCCCGGGAGCGCCCGCATAAAGGGCCGTCTCTTCCCCGCCGGCGGGGTTCGGAACGCCCGAAAACGGGTTTTTAGCACCATGAGAAAACATCTGGACCCCGAACGCGTGCGACGCCTTCCCGGGAGGTCGAGGGACGCTCGGCTCACCCTCTCCGCGACTCCCACCCCCGGCGACGGTTTTTTGGGGCCTTAACGTCCTGCCGTTGCGGCCATTGCCGAGCCTAATAAGCAGAAGGGACGGCTGCCGCACCGCTGCTGATAACTAGGTGCCGTATTTCCTGGATTCTTGAGGCTCTTTGGGAGATGCTAACTGCACCGCGTGCTTTCTGTTCGCGGAAAGCCGAGATTGGCCGTCGGTTTAGGTGGGAGCCGGGCACGTGCGAGGTTCACGAGCGGTTCTCTCTCTCTCTCTCTCTCTCTCTCTCTCTCTCTCTCTCTCTCTCTCTCTCGCTCTCTCTCCAGCCGCTCGCTCTCCCCCTCCGTCTCTCTCTCTCTCTCCTCAGTGGAGGCCCCGGCAGGCACAGGCCACGTACAGCAGTCTGGGATTCTGTACCTGCGCTCAGCGGTCCGTCCGGTCTGACAAACCTCTCAATCAGAAACCCAGAACTGCGCAGGCTCCGCCCCCATCGACGGTGCAATATTTACTTGAGCAGGCGTCGCCTCGGTTACCGGGCGGAGAGGCAGGTATGTGGGCTTGGCAGCACTTCTTATGGGAAGCTGGCGGCGAGGCCCGACGCAAAAAGGTTATCTGATGGGCGAGCGCTGAAAGAGGAAGGCCCTGGCAGCCATTTTAAATCTCCCCAGAAGGCCGTGGATACGGCGCACCCCCACCCAAAACCTGCTTTTTCCCTACCAGGCTACTTTGTTCCTTAATGCAGCTCCTTAAGGTAGGGATGGGCGATGCGCCGCAATGCTAATTATCGAACGCAATAACGATTGTGGCCACCGTGTGGTGTGCCGCCTTTTTTTCATCTCTTTCCTCTTTGGTTATAACTGATGTGGTAGCAAACACACAGACTTCAGAGGCCGCGTGAATTGCTTTCGGGGGGGGAAAATGACGCCACCGTTATCAATTGGATGTTGATAAGACAGCCAATTAGCCGCAAGGCCTATTCAGCTGTCATTCGATGGATGAAAACACATCACGCGATCACGTAGAAGCTGCACAAACTTGCTGCTCATTGGCTGTTGTATCGACACCCAATAGATGACAATTACGATGTTTTTTTTTTCCCCCCGGAAGCATTTCACCTCTGACCTCTGAGCTTGGATGTTTACTCCCACATCGGGTACAATTAAAGAAAAAAAAAAGATGAAAAGAAAGGCAACGCTCCGCACGGTGGTGACGATCGTTACTGCACTCGATAATCATCGTTCGGCACATATCGCCCCAGCCCCTACCTTAAGCTAAATGTCTGATATGGTGAGCAGTGAGCCCCCAGCAGCTCTGAACATCATGGAGCGGGAGTCCATCACGCCGGTGGACTCCCGCTGGTTTTTCCGGGAGGACGAACGGACAGACGGACGGACGGACGGCCCTGCCCGTGCGACGCGGCAGGGGAGCGGAAACTGCCGGAAGGGCCTGTCAGGTGCACATCTCCCGACAGACTCCCTCTCCCCCCCCCGTCCCCCATCCCCCGTCCCCCCGTCACTGCTGACTCCAGAGAGGAAGTTCCCAGGGTCACCCACCCACAGCAGGGGGGGGGGGGGGGGGGCGTAACTGCAGGGGGGGAAGCCCTGTTTGGAGAGGGAGGCTGCTCATCCAAAGCTATGACATCACCAGTCACGAGCAGGGCTACAGCCTCTCTCTCTGCGCACGTTAGCTTAAACTGAAAGGTCGACAGGAGAATGAAATCCAGTACGAATTTACATAAAAAAAGAAAGGGACACTTTCGCACGTCAAAGAAAGTTTAGAAAAAGTTTATAGACTGAAGTGGTTCTTTAAATACACAGGCAGCCTTTAGCAGTGTCGGCCTGGTTCTGTCAATAAACCTGCTTATGCGTGTACAGTACATAGAGAAAGGGTCTCAAACTGCAGCCCGGGAGGGCCGCAGTCTCAGTTGGTTTTGGGATTTCCTGTCAAGCCGCAGCCAGTCTCGGGCTTGGAAACAAGGTGTGGAGACTCTTTAGCCAATCGGTGACTAAAATGAAGCACTTAGGAACACATCAAAAACCAGCAGATGCAGCGACCTTCCAGGATATGAGTTTGAGATCCAGAGTATGTGGTTTTTACTTTGTTATATGAGGTATTGCGTCAAAAAAAAACTTGCTTACACTCTAGGGAGACCACCGACAACCAATGGATCAAGTGGTTTTCTCCACATGAGAAAAATTATTTGTACAAATGTCAAGGCAGCACTAAATCGTACACCGTTCATTTACACTCCAACATTTGGCGAAGAACAAAATGGTGGTCGAGGGGTTTCGTGACATCACTTGTCTAAGTCAGCAATGCTTAAATTTTAACAAAGGGTGAAATGTTGTCAAATAAAATGATTCAGCGGTGTCTTTCCAAACGTTTGACACGCAGAATAAGATACTGATAGGAAACCTATGACGCTGCAGCTATGCGAGCAGGGCTTGGCAGGAATCGCGTTTTAAACCGCTCGGGCGAAGGACAGGAACGACTGGGGAGGACCAAAATGCAGCAGCAGCCCTGAAAGTTGGCACTCGGGGTCGGTAAACAGCAAACCTGTTTTCTCGCACCCTCGCCGCGCCGCAAAAAGGGCTTAGAGTCCTGAACGGCGGCGAACGGAAAAAAAAAACAACAGCTTTCAGAATCCAGGACCCGGCCAGCAAAACCCTCGGCGGCCATTTTGTCACCCCTTTTCAACAGAGAACGACGACCTGCGAGCCAGGCCGAATCAGAACCGCACGTCCGAGGAACACGCAGAGCCAAAATGTCTGCTCTTACGTCCATGTTTGCCGCACGTATTAAGGGCTGGCAATGGAGGGAAAGGGCAGCGCTCCCGGTTGACGGGCACTCAGTGCCCTGGATGTCCCCACCAGACGCGAGGCTCCCATTGCGATTCCATTCTCTGTAATATTAATCAAAGCCTTCAAGGCTATTGTAAATGGGTATTACGTTTCTTAAAGGGAAAAGACTGTTAAAAGATAAATTCAATACTTCTTTGGTCTGATATGAGCATGCTGCTCCTCTGCACTCCCCGAATGAAATATTTGGGGAATGAAGTTACCGTGTTGCCACGGCAGCACTCTGTGCCTTCGGTGTAAAAGTTCACTTTTTTGATGCAAAGTATGAACTGGATGGTTTAACAACAGCTGCGACTCACTATGGACAACAACGTAAAACCCTGAAAAGGTTTCCACTAGTTCATTGTAAGTACAGCTTTTGAAGTTCATCAGACTTTCAGACCAAATATGAGATCATGAGATCAAACGTAACACTGACATTAAACAGAAAGAGGCTATAACATTTCTTCTCCAAGGAAACCATCAGATACAGTGTGCAGCCTCACGACGACCACTAACCCTGCCCAACACACAACCCACACGCACAACCCACACACACACAGACAGACACAGACACACTCACACACACACACACACACACAGACACAGACAGACAGACAGGACAGAGGCACAGACACAGAGACACAGACACACACACAAACAAAACACAAGAAGAAAGAGGGAGGGAGGCCGAGATGGCAAAAATCATTCATGTCCTTTTCACTCGGGCAACGGAGAGGGCGGCCAAGGGTCCTCGCCGTCCTCAGCCCAGCTCACCTGCACGCGCGTGAGGGAGGAGGAGGAGGGCCGAGCCCCCCTGGGAAAGCGGCCCGCGGCGGCGGCGGCGGCGGCGTTGGCGTTTTTCGGGGGGGACGGCTTGCTCTCGGCGCTCAGCCCCCGGCCCACGTCCCCAGGTAGCGCGGGCGGTCCGCAGCATGCGCGCGAACACGCTCTTAGCCCCGCCTCCCGCTTCTGAGGACACAAAGAGAGAGACACACCCCAAGACCAATCACATAACGTTCAGCAGAACATATCACCCGAATACCACGCAGACCCGCCCAATCAGAACACAGACACACCCCGGACCAATCGCATAACGTTCAGCAGCATATCACCCAGAGAATATCAGAATATCACACAGACCCGCCCAATCAGAACACAGACAGCGCCCCAAGACCCGCCCCATAACATTCAGCAGAACGTCTCCCGGAGGAATCGCAGAGCCGCCCAATCAGAACGCAGACAGCGCCCCCCGGAGGTCGCAGAGCTCATCTGAGGCAATCGCGCTCTTATTGGGCCGTGACGCCTCGCGGCGCAGTCGGGGCCGCAAGGGCCGTAAAAGCGTTATCGCCGACGACCAGGTTCACGCACAGGAAGCGATCCGCGTCAAAGGGAGGGAAAACGGGCGCGGGGCGCTATCGGCGTGCGTCAAACGCGGGGGCGTAGAGGGCCCGTCTGCAGGCCATCTTCCCGCCGAAATCCGGTCTACGGGACAAAAACAACAAAGGGGCCGCTCTCTGATAAAGCTAAAGGGGGGTTTACACAGCTGGCCGGGGAAGACGGTCCCCCCCCTTTCTCCCGCGAAATTTACGGCGTGCTAAAGCGCTACGAGCCGACGGCGGCTCCGACCGCGGCGTTGTCGGCTGCCGGGGGGGTCGGGCATCAACCTCGGGCGCGCGGTCACTCACAACCCGGGCTCCGCGCCAGGCGCGAAGGAGCAGGCCCTTCGTTTCATTACCTGGAACATATGCGCCAGCCATAACTCTGCCACCCTACCCCCACCCCACCCCACCCCCCCCCCCCCCCACCCATTCACCCACGCCCTCCGCCTCCGACAAAAGAGTAACGGCGGAGGCGATGTCACGCGGGACGGGGTTCGCGCGGGCGCTGTTGGCGAGAGCGTAAATCAGCGCTTTCGCCGGCGGCGGCGGGCGCGATTTGGGGGGGGGGGGGGGGGGGGGGGGGGGGGGGGTTTCTGAGCGTCACGGAAACGGGACGGGGGCGTCAGGAGGAGGCGGCGTCTGGGTGTAAAAAAAAAGGGGGGTTGCGAGGTGTATCCGTGGGGTACGTACGAGGCAGGTCTGCTTTCGCGGTGGGGGGGTGGGCTGGGAGGGGGGCTAAGCCTACGCCCACCTGCTCCGCCCCGCTCCGCCCGGCCGCTCACCTTTCTTCGCGGGCTTCCGGGCCTCCGTCGCGGGCGTCTGAGCGAGCCGCTCCTTCCCCCGCCTCCCGTCCTCCGCGTCGGCCCGCGGCGTCGACGGGCCGCTCTCCTTCTCTGAAAAACACGAGGACTTCATCAGGCGTCGCGTATCGCTGGTGGAGCGCGTTCGGCAAACGTCAGCTCTGATAATCTTGTGTGGGATCCCAAAGGCAGCCCTGCAGGCGGGCTGGATGCGGCTGGGGTTAAAAAGGCCCCAGCAGCTCCTCCGCGTTTTATCTGTTTCATAAGGAACACTGCGTCATTGGTACCCGAAACAAAATATTTTCCCGTGGATTACACGCTCAAGCCAATTAAAATGAATTGCAGTTTATTTACAACCTTTAACACAAATGCTGTAGCCATAACAGCGTTTTGATTGGCCACCTGCCCAAGGCAATAGGAAGATATGCCCTCAATTCATTCCGACTGCAGTTTTGTACCAATAAAAGATTGTAATGCTAATACATATCCAAACATGACGTGCCATTTTCCACTCCTAATTAAAAGCTGTCAACTTAAAATGAAACTCTCTCCAGGCAGACCCAGTAATGCAGCCCTTCTCTTTGCTCTCCCTCATTGTTGTGAACTTAAATGGGATGGCAAGTAGCAGCACGTTGACGAACGCAGCGACTGCACCTCGGGGTGGGGGGGGGGGTGGGGGTGGGGTGCGGATCCTCTCCCACAGCGCCCCGGGAGGTTCGGCTCGCCCCATTAAAAAAAGCGAAGGGGGCTGGAACTCCAAATCCGCCTCTGAAAAGGCTTCTTTCGTCGACGACTTTCCGGGGAGCTTGGGACTAGCGCGTTAGCGCCGCGCGGGTTTGCTGAAGGATTACCTCACGGCTGAGCGCTGATAAACAGGGAGGGGAGGGGGTGTGGGGGGGGGGGGGGGGGGGGGGGGGGGGCAACGTGAGAGACATTATCCGCTCCTGGGGGTCGCGTTAATTTAGAGGACCCTTCGCCAACCTGAAGGGCCGTGCGTCCCTAACGACAAGAAACTGAGAGCGTTAGCGACTGTCGCTATTTGAGTACGGCTAACGGCGCAATGAGAGCGATGTGCTAGCGAGCGATGAGCATCACTGACAGGGTCGGGTTTCTCAGAGACTCCCAGAATGGTGCCGATGGGGGGGGGGGGGGGGGGGGGGGGGGTGTGAGGCTACCTGCTGTTGGAGGCTGGTCGTAATTCTGAGGGGGTGCAGACAGGTCACGGGAGGACCTGCCCACAGCGCAATCCAAACCCGATTACTGCCATGAGCAACGCCCACGCCGCCCCCACCCACCCCCCACCACAGTAACATCTATAAAACCACACTTATCTTGTCATGCACCGCTCAAAGGTCTCACCCAAGGTTGTTTTTCCCCTGTTAATAAAAGGCCTTTCCTCTGACCTCTGAGATATCGGGTCTCCAGGAGAGTAAGGAGCGGGACTCGCCTTGTTCCCGGTTCAGAGACGCAGCTACGGGGTCAGAGCAGACGCGCTGAATTACGAGGGTCTGACCGGTATCGGGGTACAGAGCAGGGTAAACAGGGTACAGAGTGGGGTAAACAGGGTACAGAGCAGGGGTAAACAGGGTACAGAGTGAGGTAAACAGGGTACAGAGTGGGGTAAACAGGGTACAGAGTGGGGTAAACAGGGTACAGAGGGGGGTAAACAGGGTACAGAGTGGGGTAAACAGGGTTTAAGTAAACAGGGTACAGAGTAAACAGGGTACAGAGTGGGGGTAAACAGGGTACAGAGTGGGGGTAAACAGGGTACAGAGTGGGGTAAGGGTACAGAGTGGGGTAAACAGGGTACAGAGTGGGGTAAACAGGGTACAGAGTGGGGTAAACAGGGTACAGGGTAAACAGAGAGGGGGTAAACAGGGTACAGAGGGGTAAAACAGGGTACAGAGTGGGGTAAACAGGTACAGAGTGGGTAAACAGGGAGTAAAACAGGGTACAGAGTGGGGTAAACAGGGTACAGAGAGGGGGTAAACAGGGTACAGAGCGGGGGTAAACAGGGTACAGAGTGGGGTAAACAGGGTACAGAGTGGGGTAAACAGGGTACAGAGTGGGGTAAACAGGGTACAGAGGGGGTAAACAGGGTACAGAGTTGGGGTAAACAGGGTACAGAGGAGGGTAAACAGGGTACAGAGTGGGGTAGGGTAAACAGGGTACAGCAGGGTACAGGTAAACAGGGTACAGAGTGGGGTAAACAGGGTACAGAGGAGGTACAGTAAACAGGGTACAGAGTGGGGTAAACAGGGTACAGAGTAAACAGGGTACAGAGTAAACAGGGTACAGAGTGAGGTACAGGGTACAGAAACAGGGTACAGAGTGGGGTAAACAGGGTACAGAGTGGGGTAAACAGGGGGGGTAAAACAGGGTACAGAGTGAGGTAAACAGTACAGAGTGGGGTAAACAGGGTGTACAGAGTGGGGTAAACAGTGGGGTAAACAGTGTACAGAGTGGGGTAAACAGGGTACAGGGGTACAGAGTGGGGTAAACAGGGTGACAGAGGGGGTAAACAGGGTACAGAGTGGGGGTAAACAGGGTTACAGAGTGGGGTAAACAGAGTGAGTGGGGTAAACAGGGGGGTACAGAGTGGGGTAAACAGGGTACAGAGGAGGGTAAACAGTGTACAGAGTGAGGGTAAACAGGTGGACAGAGTGGGGGGTAAACAGGGTACAGAGGGGGTAAACAGTGTACAGGTGTACAGAGGGGGTAAACAGTGGACAGAGTGGGGTAACAGGGTAAACAGTGGACAGAGTGGGGTAAACAGGGTGGACAGGGTACAGAGGAGGGGTAAACAGTTGTACAGAGTGGGGTAAACAGTGGTACAGAGTGGGGTAAACAGTGGGGTACAGAGAGGGGGTAAACAGGTACAGAGGGTAAACAGGGTACAGAGGAGGGTAAACAGGGTACAGAGTGAGGGTAACAGGGTACAGAGTGGGGTAAACAGTGGGGTAAACAGTGTACAGAGAGGGGTAAACAGAGTACAGAGTGGGGGGTAAACAGGGTACAGAGTGGGGTACAGAGTGAGGGTAGGGTACAGAGTGGGTAAACAGGGTACAGAGTGAGGGGGGTAAACAGGGTACAGAGGAGGGTAAACAGGGTACAGAGGGGGTAAACAGTGTACAGAGGGGTAAACAGGGTACAGAGTGGGGTAAACAGAGTGAGGTGTAAAACAGGGTACAGAGTGGGGTAAACAGGTACAGAGGTAAAACAGGGTACAGAGTGGGGTAAACAGGGTACAGAGGGGGTAAACAGTGGACAGAGAGGGGTAAACAGAGTGGTACAGAGTGAAACAGGTACAGGGGGTAAAAACAGGGTACAGAGTGGGGTAAACAGGGTACAGTGGGGGGTAAACAGGGTACAGAGTGGTGGTACAGAGGAGGGTAGTAACAGGGAGGTAAAACAGTGTACAGAGGAGGGGTAAACAGTGTACAGAGGAGGGTAAACAGGGTACAGAGGAGGGTAAACAGTGTACAGAGGAGGGTAAACAGTGGACAGAGTGGGGTAAACAGTGGTACAGAGTGAGGTAAACAGTGGACAGAGTGGGGTAAACAGGGTACAGAGTGGGGTAAACAGTGGACAGAGTAAACAGGGTACAGAGTGGGGTAAACAGTGTACAGAGTGGGGTAAACAGGGTACAGAGTGGGGTAAACAGTGGACAGAGTGGGGTAAACAGTGTACAGAGTGGGGTAAACAGGGTACAGAGTGGGGTAAACAGGGTACAGAGTGGGGTAAACAGGGTACAGAGTGGGGTAAACAGTGGACAGAGTGGGGGTAAACAGTATACAAACAGGGTACAGAGGGGGGTAAACACAGGGACAGAGTGGGGGTAAAACAGTGGACAGAGGGGGTAAACAGGGTACAGAGTGGGGTAAACAGGGTACAGAGTGGGGTAAACAGGGTACAGAGTGGGGTAAACAGGGTACAGAGTAGGTAAACAGGGTACAGAGTAGGGGTAAACAGGGTACAGAGGAGGGTAAACAGGGGACAGAGGAGGGTAAACAGGGTACAGAGGAGGGTAAACAGGGTACAGAGTGGGGTAAACAGGGTACAGAGTGGGGTAAACAGTGGACAGAGTGGGGTAAACAGGGTACAGAGGGGGTAAACAGTGGACAGAGGGGGTAAACAGGTACAGAGGAGGGTAAACAGTGGACAGAGGAGGGTAAACAGTGGACAGAGGAGGGTAAACAGTGGACAGAGGAGGGTAAACAGTGTACAGAGGAGGGTAAACAGTGGACAGAGGAGGGTAAACAGGGTACAGAGTTGGGGGTAAACAGTGGACAGAGTGGGGTAACACAACCGAATAGGCCGGCTGGCTGGGAGGGCGTTCGTCTCCACGGCATCATGGGAGTAATGGGTTTCCCATGCGCGGCTCCAGCAGAAAAACATGAACTCATTAACCAGAGCGGCGCGAGCGGGGCTTCCTGCCTGACATCCTGCACTGATTCATGGGAAACCGCGGGGGACGCGCGGCATCGGTTAGAGGGGCCACTCATCAAAGCAGGGAATTCCTGAGATTTTAATTACACACAGCGCAGCGCGCCCAGCAAGAGCTCTGAGAAAAAAAAAAGGGAAAAACAATATTTACACTAGCGGTTCCCGAGGTAGATTCTCACGCCGGGTTTTGTTTTACTTTACCTAACCGAGGCTCTTCGAGCCGTGTCTATCGAACTCGGAGCGTGTTTAGGCCACACGTGTGTGTGAGTGTGTGTGCGCGCGTGTGTGTGTCCAAGAGACAGAGCTGGAACACGTTCTGACTCGCAGCGCCCCGGCGGAGAGGAAGGACGTGTTAAAAAGCGAAACGCAGAAAGGCGAAGCTCCGTGTAGCGACCTGACCTACATCCTGCTGAGATATCGACCGAAGACAGCATGAGAAATGAGCCGTGGAGATATCAGATCTAACGCTCGGGCGAGAACAAGCCTAAACTCTCACATCCTCCATCCACACGCTCGGTGGTCCCAGAAATGAGCGAAAATGTTTCTCAAATACAAAATTACATTTTGACAGAATGTCATTAAAGTTTTTTTTTTTTTTTACACCAAAAGCGCTATGGTGAAATGCCCCATAAGTCTCTGAGCTGCAATGCAAGACCTTTGCTTTTCCAGCGGTAGGGAAATCTATGGCCATTTACAGGATCTGCTTTAAATGCATTAATATAACCATAATTTACCGACACCATTTCGCTCATTTAAAGAGGCGTTCTGGCTGTAAGAGGCCCTCACAGTCACTCCCCCACTTTAGGGAGGGGGTCGGTCTGGGTACGAAAGCACAAGTCATTGTGAGTTCCGCGTATACGCAGCCTCTGTAAACTGCTGACGCCCCGCTTTGAGGAATCGCCTCGAGTTTAACATTTTACAGTCGTTTTCACAGCATAAAACAGCATAAGTGAGGAAAGGGTGGGGGGGAAGGCCTGTGTCGATTCATCACCAGCGGCTGGGTTATCATTAGAATAGCGCGGGATGATAAAGCGCGTGGCTAATTGCTTTAGTGTCCCGAGATAAGGCCCAGAGAAGAGCGCTTAGCGCACCGGCCCGGCTATCGCGTTTCAGGCACCCTCGCCCCCCCCCCTTCCCGGGGCGCGGAGAGAGAGACACCTGCGGAAAGATCCGGAGCGTTTTCCGTGCTCCGCCCGGGTCTGTGAGGTGAGGTCGGGGGGGGGGGGGGGGGGGGGGGGGGGGGGGGGATGACGCCGGTTGGCACGGGGCCGAGGCGGTGAGTCACAGAGGATGATGACAGGGTCATTCTTCCTCTCTCCTCCTCCTCCTCCTCGGAGGCTGTAAAACCGGCATGGTTCCCCGGCGTGGCCCCGGTCTCTCTCCCAGGTGGGCGAGCGCCAGGCTTTAAAACAGCGGGCTGTTAAAACAGCTCGGGGCGCCTCCTCACGTCGGCCGATTGTGAGCGGTTCGTTCCTCGCAGGGGGGCCCCGACTCGGTCCCGGGCCCCGGTCCGATGACGTAATGGAGCAAGCACGGGCCCGATCGGCTCAGACCTGCGGTTTTTTTTTTGTTTTTTTGATGCGGCGGGGGCGAAAGAAGGCCCTCGCGGGGCCCCGGTGACGCAGGGCTGGAATTACACACCTGCCGTTTGAAGTGCGGGGGATGAGCTCACCTCAGGCCAACTCCGGCTGGGCTACTCTGTCTACACACGCTCTTCAGGATCCACGTTTGACTTTTTGACACTTTGCTCAGATTTCCTCAAATACAAAGCCAGTTTTTTTTCATTTGTTTAATTACGAGCCACAGAACGCATTTCTGAGGTTTTCGGCGCTTTCGGTTGCTTTGACGCTCAAAGCCGCGTAAAGCTTTTAGCACGCGCTAACGGCACCGACGAAACCAGCGCGTGGAGTTTTGAGCTGAGTTTAGTTTTGAGCGTGCAAATCTGCCGACGAGACCCTTAAAACCGAACGCCTTTATTGATGCTGATATTACGTGCTGATATAACGTGGACGGAGTGTAGCACAGTGGGTAAGGAACTGGGCTTGTAACCGAAAGGTCGTAGGTTCGATTCCCGGGTAGGACACTGCCGTTGTACCCTTGAGCAAGGTACTTAACCGAAATTGCTTCAGTATATATCCAGCTGTATAAATGGATACAATGTAAAATGCTGTGTAAAAAGTTGTGTAAGTCGCTCTGGACAAGAGCGTCTGCTAAATGCCTGTAATGTCATGTAATGTAATGTGCCGCAGAACAGATTTTGTGGCCGTGTCGTTGAGGGTCACCCCCAAAAAGCACAAAAACGCGGCACGCAGGATCGCCGCAAAGGCGCCGTATTTTTTGCGCGAGCGTGTCCGGGCACTGCGCCGCTGTCCAAACAGAGTCCGCAAACGGCGCGGGTGTAAATCACCGGCTGCATTCGCTGCCGCGGATGCGAGACAAACGTCTATTCGTCACTCGCGGGGAGCGGGGGGGGCGGGGGGTCAGGCCCTGGGGTGCCATAATTCCTCTCCCGGTCAGAGGGGCGATGGATTGGGGGGAGCGCATGCAAGGGGGGTGGCCTTCTCGCCAGGACTCTCGCAGAAACAAAGGCCCGGGGGCGACGTCACACATTTTTAAGACCCAGCAGACAATGCACTGCGTGTTCTGAGCATTGGAAAGCTACGTCCAATCCGATTTCAGTGTATCTTCTGAAAATTCCTTAAGGGGAGGGGTCTAGGATAGTCATGTGACAACGGATGCCCTGTACTGTAATGCGAAGCTCCTGGTCTTACAAACAAAGAGAGCATAGAAGGATGGGTTAAGTATATGGTGAATCTAAAGAATGGACACTCACTGAATAGCTGACAATATAAACAATATTGAATCACCACCAGATATTTACACGTTATTGATGCAACTAACAATCCTGGGCCTTTGATTAGCAAGCACGGTAATTTAATTAGTAATATGGACCCATAATGATATGGATGAAAACAGAAGCAGAACTGCAGCACTCTGTGGCTCTCAGGCATGAGGCCTACAAATCTACTCCACTCATGGAGACATGTCAAGGCCTCAATTGTTTTGATTCATTGGGTTTCTCAGCCCTCTGCGCACACAAACGCACCTCAAGTGCTTTCTGGGGAAGGTTGCTCCATGGATCAACGCCTGCCTCAGAAACACAGGAAGTGAAATCAGCCCCCAGTTTGCATGCTCCGACACCAGCAACACCGACGTGCTGTCACAACATTATGCTAGTGCTGAGAGAACATTATGCTAGCACTGCGAGGATGTCACACTAGCACTGTGAGAACATTACCCTAGCGCTCTGAGAATGTCATGCTAACGCAGTGAGAACATTACCCTAGCGCTCTGAGAATGTCATGCTAGTGCTATAAGAATGTTACGCTAGCACTGAGAGAATGGCACGCTAGCACAGTGAGAATGTCATGCTAGCGCTGCGAGAATGTTACGCTAGCACTGAGAGAATGGCACGCTAGCACAGTGAGAATGTCATGCTAGCGCTGCGAGAATGTTACGCTAGCACTGAGAGAATGGCACGCTAGCACAGTGAGAATGTCATGCTAGCGCTGCGAGAATGTTACGCTAGCACAGTGAGAATGTCATGCTAGCGCTGTGAGAACTTTACGCTAGCGCTGCGAGAATGTCATGCTAGTACTGTAAGAATGTTACGCTAGCACTGAGAGAATGGCACGCTAGCACAGTGAGAATGTCATGATAGTGCTGTAAGAATGTTACGCTAGCACTGAGAGAATGGCACGCTAACGCTGTGAGAACATGATGCTAGCGCTGTAGAATGTTACGCTAGCACTGAGAGAATGGCACGCTAGTGCTGCGCAAACGTCATGCTAGCACTTTGAGAACATCATGCTAGCGCTTTGAGAACGTGACGCTAGCACTGTGAGAAAGTTACAAGACCTGTAGGCTCTGCACTTTGTTCTCCTTAGGTCTCGGTTGGTCACATGACAGGTCTGTGCACAACATCTTGACAGAACAGAAACATAAAGATCTTCTGTTTGTGAGAGAGGCGAGAGAGAGGGTGGAGAGAGAGGACAGAAAGAGAGAGAGGGTGGAGAGAGTGGACAGAAAGAGAGAGACGGTGGAGAAAGTGGACAGAAAGAGAGAAAGAGAAATATGACAATGGATGAGAGCTGGCAATCCTTTGTAGCTGTCAAAAACGGATGAGGAGCTTATGTGCCATTTCGAGTGGCTGTGACCTTCTGCAACATGTGCGCCTGGGTAGCCAAACTTTCAAGCTTACTTTGAAATTCTCCAGAGGCGGATATTTCCGGAAGCGGGGAAGGGCGGGCCTCGTAAATCCGGCGCTGCCGCGACCCAGACGGACGCTGGCGGTAAAACGGCGTGCGGATCGGGGCGCTCAATCCGCCGCGAGACGCGCCGAGGGGTTCGGTGACATTCCGACGATGGACGGGCTGAGCCGTGTGGTGCCCAAACGCGGGGGGGGCTGCCAAAACAGCATACCCCCTCCACAGCCCTGACTGAGGTTGGCGGGGGTTGGGAAAATAATCCGAAAACCATACCATATGGGAATCACATATACAAAACAAAACAAAAAATAAACAAATAAATATATCACCACAGCCTTCTCCCAGAATAAGCCTCAAACGCTACGGCTTCTGACTTACGGCACTGAGCGCGCTGTACGCATGAATTATGAAATATGAAAAAACGCAGCTCGGAAGTGACAGATATCTCGCACAAAGGATTAGCCTCCTTGTGTCAGTAGGCGAGTGCATGGGAGTGCGGATTGTGACCCAAATAACAAAGGCTCCAGGCCTTCAAGATGGCTGCCGGCCGTAATCCAGCTTCTCCCCGCTGAAGAAAACCCCCCTTATCTTTATTTTCGAAGGCCGCGTCAGAATCCCAGAGTTCGTGCGTCATGGCTGTGCGCGCGTGCCGACCTTGAAGCGGCGGCCTCGCTTTGGCGAGCGAGCGACCGCGTGAGAGGCGCCCGCGATAGCGGGGGAGGGCGCGAGAGCAAAGGCGCAGTGAAACCAACGACGCTCTGACTCTCGCGTAAAAAAGGTCATATAAAAACCGTCGGTTGAAACCAGTCGATACCGCTGCACGGTGCGAGATGGCGCAAACGCAGCCCACCTCAGTAAGAGGCGGTCAGTACGCGGCGTTACGTCCGTGCGCCACCCAGAGAGATACTCCGACTCTCATAAAAGGTCACGTAAAACCGTCAGTTCTGGAAGCCGTCAGCAAACACCGCGGTAGAGGAAAGGATCCCCGACCAGCCAGAGGACCGAGCAGCGGCCTCCGCGCCCGTTGCTCCGGACGCTTCCGAACCTGGGTAGAGATTCCCAGGGTTCCCTGCTTCCGGGCAGCGCCGAGGCACGGCTTCGCTTATCTTCATTTCACCGAAGTGAACGAATCGGGGCGGCGCTACAGCCCAAGGCCAGGGCCAATAGCTGCCCTTCTTATTAGAGGCGGGAAAGCGAATCAAGCGAGCCGGATTTCATTAGTCATCCGTTAGCCAAGGCTCTGACCCCTATGGAAGCTAATGTCAGACCAATGGCCAGTGTTTGGGGGTGCCAGTTCCTTTAGGCAATACATTACATAAACACAAGAATTATAATACATTATGATCCAAATGAATATGAAATGCATTATATTTCTACTACTAATGATAATAACAAATACTTACATTCACATCACAAAATCTAAATCTGTGCGGTTCAGGCAACCATCACGAAATATCGGTTGGAAATCCCCAGGAAGATGATTTAGGCACTCAAAGATTAGTCATGAGGTGGCTAATTAGGGTGTACTAGATGATTACAAAAAAAGTTGTTTCAACATGTTCAGAAAACAGTTTGGCTTTACTTCACAATAAACGTCTGCTGATAGTCTGCATAATTTGTGCATAATGACCAAAGTGAGTAGAAGAAAAGAACAATTTAGCAAATTATAGCCAGGAGCATAAATACGAATTCAAAATGAAAACAAACTGAACAGGCCATGCATTGTTCCCATGCATTTCTCATTCGATTCATTTCTAATCAACTAAAATATGAGAGCATTCACTCATCTTTTTCTGGAATGAATTCTAAAGAATAAAACTCTATATTTAGCCGGCAGGTGCTTTCAGGTTTTTTTTTTAGGTTGCATTCCTGGCAAATAACGGAAACTGAATCCCTGAATGCAGGACACAAGGTACACTGCGCCTAAATATTTTTTGCTTGCGCCGACAATAATTTGAAACAGTATGCACATTTCCAAATATAAAAATGCAGCTGCCATTGTTTTTATTCTCTCACAGTTCACAAGTTACCCACCCACAAAATTAATGCAGCACTTTACTTAGCACAGATAATGCCCTTTATGATGTGGTGTGCAAAATGACCTGATTTTCTTTTAAAACACTTTACGTATAGTTTATTTGAACTAACTGTACTAAAACGGATCAATCAATAGTAAAATGTTAAATATATGTGTGTGTACAAATAATAAAAAATATGAAACGGCAAATGTAACAGCATCGTATTAATGTGTCACTAAACGTTCATGTCAAGTCCCACCATTTAAGCAGAGAGCCAATGAGAAAACTGAAAGGAAGGGGTGTGGCCTTTGGGAAATGCCGTTAGGCATATGAAGGGTTAATTGGACTTTTAACAGAGCATGAGTAAAACCTGCACTTTCGGGGGGTACTGGCAGGATAGGGAACAGTAACAGGGAGTGCCGTGCGCAAGCGTGTGAGAGCAGGCAGGCCGCTGCAGAGCAGCGCACGCCCCCTCGCCGCTGACGCCTCCCGCTTCCTCTCGGGGCGGAAAGGTAAACAGCGTCGGCCCGGCAACCCGTTGCCACGGCGTCTCAGAACAGGAACTCTGGGAGACGGAGATTAACGGGAGCCATGCGCGGCGACGCGGGCCAAGTTCAGCAGTGCTAGCGGCTGGCTGAACCCGCCGCTGTTTCCATTCCCACGGCTGCTGGTTAAGCAAAATGGAAGCTACCGGAATATTAAAGAGATCTGAAAAGCTACTCAGATGAGCGGCAGGGTAGGATCATGGTTAGGGAACTGGGCCCGAGGCTCAAAGGTTGTGCATTCAATTCCCAAATGCGGAGCTGACGTACTTTGAAGAAGGTACTTGAGCAAGGTACTTGAGCTAGGTATTTAACCTGAATTCAGTAACATATGCAGCCGTATAAATGGCTTGCCTGTAAAAAATATCATCTGAGATAGTCGCTCTAGGTAAGCGTACGCTTAAATGCTGAAAAGTATATGTAAAGAAGTGGAAACCTTCGATGAGCAGGTTACCTTCTCCAGATGATTAGCCCTTATAAAAAATTAATCTGGAGAACCAGAAGCCCATTTGTGAACATGGAGCAGTGAGGCTGGTTGATATTTGCAATGTTCACTGTCCCACATGAAGCGTTACAGTACAGCCCTAAATGCCAAACAGCAAGGAGAACAGCATATAAGCTTTCACTACAATTCCAGGACACGGAGTTCTGCTTCAAAGCACAATTTGTCAACGTCTCCTAGCAAGTTAAGAAAGAACTAAATCGGGGGTATCGCTGTCCCCATTCATCTGCGTTGTTACAAAAGCACACGGCCGAACCTTTAGAAAAAAAACAGCCCGGCGGGATTTTTCCAAGGTAGCCTGATATAACAGCAGGCATGGTAACCGGTATCTGGGTTCGGAGGAGGACAATGGGAGGCGGGCTGACGGCGGCTAGGCCGCTGCACTGCGCGCTCCAGGCCGCCCCCTCAGCAGAGGCAACACGCTGACCGATGTGGGACAGGCTTCAGGGAAGAGGGTTGACTCTTTCAGAAACTAGAACACAATACTGCTCTCTTGGTGTCAAGAAGAATGACACTCTGCAGTTCTGGGCCTCTTTGATGAAGTCTAATGGGTTTTTGCCCAGTTAACATAGTTTGGGGAACTATGCTACAAGACAGCTCTGGAAAAAGTCCAAAGAAGGGCAACTAAACTGGTTCCTGGTATGAAAAGTAAAAGTTAAGAGAAAATGCAAATGATACTTAATCTCTTCAGGCTTTGTTAAGGAGACTGAAGGGGATTTGATTGATGTTTTTAAATTCATAAAAGGGATTAACAAAAGCAAACTACAACAGACTTTTCAGGCTGAGTTTTGTCAGTACACTAAGACGCCATAAGTGGTAATTAGCAGAAGGTACATTCCACATGAATATTATGAAGTATTTATTTACATAGAGAGTTGTCAGTGTGTGGAAGAGCCTGTCAGGTCACGTAGGAGACTGCGCCCTTGCAGGCTTTCATTTCCAGGATTGCTGCAGTGCTGGATACTCTCTTTGTTTTTCGATTGGTCCATTTGCATTGCTATGTACTTTTAAGACACATTTTTTAATGCACGGCAGTAACACACGTCGGGTGGGCAGGGATTACACTTCATTTACATTTAAGGTATTGAGCAGAGGCTGCTCTCCAAGGCCACTGACACAGCTTTCATTCTTCTCATACGACACAAGCTGGATTCAGGTTGAGTACCCTGCTAAAGGAGGAGGCAACGGCAGTGCTGCACCTGGGAATCAAACCTACAACCCACAGGTGCAAGCTAACTATCACGCAACGCTGCCGAATGGGTTTGTTGGGGTGTGGTTGTCGGCTGACTGAGTTTGGTTCTGTTTTTACTCTGCATTAAAATCCACGCTAAATGATACTTGGGAAAGGCCAGAGACCGCTCTGTGATGCGAGCGCTTAGGTCGGTGAAGTGCAGAGTGCCTGCGGCGCAGGGCGGTGCCGGGGCCACTCCATATTCGCCGTCGCTGCGTGAACTCGTGGGCTCCTCGTCCGTCCGGCTCGCCACTGGCGCCGCCAAAGATCAGCGCCGCCTCTCAGAGCGCTGAGGACAGGCTTCAGGGAAGAGGGTTGACTGTTTCATAAACTAGAACACAATACTGCTCTCTTGGTGTCAAGAAGAATGACACTCTGCAGTTCTGGGCCTCTTTGATGAAGTCTAATGGATTTTTGCCCAGTTAACATAGTTCGGGGAACTATGCTATAAGAAGGCTCTGGAAAAAGTTCAAAGAAGGGCAACTAAACTGGTTCTTGGTATGAAAAGTAAAAGTTAAGAGGAAATGCAAATGATACTTAATATCTTCAGGCTTCGTTAGGAGATTGAAGGGGATTTGATTGATGTTTTTAAATTCATAAAAGGGAGTCTCTCTCGCCTGCCCCCGAGGAGAAGCAGTCGTGGGGACGGCCGACGCATTAAAATGTCACAGCAAGGGGAGCGACCCGGCATCCGCCGCGGAGGGACTCATGGGAAAATCTCCGCAGGGATGAAGGGAAACGAGCCCCGAGGTCACGTGCTCGCGCCGCGACTCCCAACGAACGTTACAGCAACTGTGTACAGCAAACGAATAGCATTAAATCAGATACATTTAAAGAGCGACCCAGGCCAAACACTTAATCAGCATTACCTTAATTGCGCGGGTCGTGCGTTTGGCAGGTCTCCCCACACAGGGGCGGGGCCCGTGCCGTTCGGAGAAGGAACAGCCGCCGGCGGAAAACGCGGTACGCCAGCCGGCGATTTCGCGAGCGGAGCACAAGCCCGACGCGGCAGGAAGTCTGATAAGGACGGCGGGAAATCGGTGGGAACTCGGTGAGCGCGGTCCGGAGCAAACAGCGGGGGAGTTCCCAGCCAAAGAACACGGAGTGAACTCGGAGATCGCCTACTGTTCCTGTTTAAAGCGAAAACAATCACAAAAAGGGCAGCGCGGCTTCAGAGGCCTTTCAGCAGCAGGTGCCAGAAATGTTTTCTTTTTTTTTTTGCAGTTCCTGAAATGTACCAGGGTTCATAAAGGCCTAAATGTAGTCAACGTTACATTTAGTTAAAGCGCTAACAAAAGAAAAGAAAGGGGGGGGCGCGTCTGTGCCCATGTCTCCTTTACACAGGCGCTGGGGCGCAGGGCCACGCGCAAGCGCAGGCGAGACGGACGAGCGCAGGGAGGCGGCTCTGGAGACCGCAGCCCTTTTGTCCTCCTGTTCGCCCCCGCGCTGATCCCTCCGGGTAACCGGATCTGCGCCGAAATCAGAGCGCCCGCACGTGCGCGCTCCGGAGGGGACGAATCTGACCTGGCTCGCCGAACTCTCAGCAGCCGAGGGGGGCGGGGGCGGGTGCGGGTGGGGGGTGGGGGATGGGGGGAGAAGGAGGGGGGGGGTCCTGGGTAACACCGGGCCGAACGAGGCTGCCGGTCCGGCGGGAAGCGGCATGCCAAGTTGGCTCGGTCAGCGGTTTGCGCCCGGGAAAAAAGGCCTGGCGCTCGTGAATAAGTCCCGAGGTTTCAAAGGCAGACCTCCGGAGCTGGAACTGTGAGGGCGGGGGGGGAGGGGGGGGGGGGGGGGGGAGGCCAGACACTTTCACCACCTGCAGACCGCCGCTCCCGTGGCAAAGACGGGGAGAGAAAGAGGGAGAACGGAGAGCAGCCGAGAGGAGGCTGATTCACCCCGACAGGTCAAAGGGCGGCGATGACTCGCTCGCCAGAGGCATGTGCCCACCGAGCCGTTTCCCGTCAAAACGACAAAGGCTAATAAACTGGGGGCCCCCAGATTCCAGTATACAACAGTCAGAGATACACAACACAAAAACACACACAAAACACACACACACACACACACACACACACACACAACACACAAATACACATGCGCGCACACACACACACACACACACACAAACACAAAACAAAAAACACAAGCACACACATACACAAATACACACACACACACACACACACACACAACAGGGACATCCGCAGAGATGCACACACAGGCTGGCAGCTGTCTGTGATTTCACAGACGGCTGCTTTCTATATAGGTGTGGCACGTGTGAATGCGGAGCGAACCAGCATCCACTTAGCCCATGCAACGTCCTAATTGCACCCTTGGCATTAACTGCAACAGAGGCCGGTCCCCCACCCCCAATTCCACCGAACGTGTTGCCACAGGAACACATGAAAAGACCACACAATTACTCCATCATTACGTCTGCGCTAGTTTTCCAGAAGGAGCAAAAACAACCGACTGTGCCACTAGCCTACGCGAGAACTGAATGGTGGAGAAATATGGTGGGCTGTGCAAGGTCACATGCTCAGTTTCTCTCGAGGGCTGTAAATACACGTTAACCGTATAATATACGCTTAACCCTGAGCAGTTTAGGAACGCTTCATTATTCTAAACGCTCTGTAATTGCTTTGCAACCGCCGAGAAGAAAAAAAATAGCTAACAATCCTAGCGCAAAGAGCAAGAACCTGTTCTGTGATGAGCGAGCGCTGAAACCTGTTTCCACAGTAAAATGGCAGACTTCCAGCTGCCACCTGCTCTGAAAGGTTTACACCGCGACTGAACGCTAACGTTTCGGGCCGGCGTCCGAGAAGACCGGTACGACGGTTCGCATTTTTCACTCGAATCGCCGGCGTCAGAGGTTCGCGAAATTGCAGCGTCATTCCTTCACGCTGTAAATCCTTAAGCCCCGGTTCGCTCTTGAGGGAAAGACGACAACGTAAACTACCGTCAGTTGGGAGTCGCGGCCGTTTCAATCTCCTGCTCGCTCTATCGAACGGCGTGCACGAAATTAAACGTCTCAGATTGCGATTGTTTAACTGAACAAACACGGTGAAGGGCAGCAAGCTTTGAAGTCCGTTATCAGCACAAAATGTATTGCAAAAGGCAATGTTTATCATTTTTCAGGAGAGTTAATTACTTTCTTGGAACATAAAGGGATTGATTGTCATGTAGATACACTTCAGACGTTATCAGTCACATTAGGGCGATGAACTCGACGAACTCAAAAAAAATCAGCTCATATGTTTTTGTGCGGCTGAAAGCGATTTAATCCGGGTGCTCTGAAACATTAACGTATGTCTTTTGAAAAGAACATTTAAAAAGTGTTTGCCCGAGTCTGAAAAGGAGAAACCGGGGCGACGCAGCTGCCGGCTTCCTGCGATTATGCTAAGCGCGTCCTTTCACGCCTCGCTCAATAGCAACGGCTTTCACCACGGCCCGGGCGACCCCGGCGGGCCCCGGCGCCCGGCGACGGCCTCCATTGTTGCCATCGGAGGCGAGTTGCTAAGCTGTCGGACGGCGATTCGAAACGCGCCGAGCCCTCGTCGGCGGCGGCGACCCCTCTCAAAGGCCGTAACGTCCCAGCGACGCTAACGGCGGCCAGATCTACCGCCGGCCAGATCCGTAGCGGGCGCTCGCTGGCAAGATGGCCACCGCTTCTCTTTCTGCTGATGCTGAAGGACTCGGGGGGAGGGGAAGTGGGGGGGGGGGGGACAAAAACACAGAGGGGAACGGGATACGGCCGCTGCGGGACAGGAAACCCCCCCCCCCCCCCCCCCCTCCCCTCACGGCTCCCACAGGCTCGTTACTGCTTCGCCGGCCTCCCGAGCCCTTTGCCGAAAAGGCCGTTCGCGTTCCAGCTGGGTCCCGTTTAAAAAGCCGGCCGCCCGGAGAGACGGCCGCGGACGGCGGCCCCGCTGGGTAAATCATCGCCTTCCCGAGACCGCGGCGGGCGATGATGCGTTACGCTGGCGGAGCTGAACGGCTCTTTCCGGTTTCTGTCGCTTTTGCCGTGCAGGTCCTCTCTATCTCTGACTCTCTCTCTCTCTCTCTCTGGGAAGGCCAGACTCCAGGAACAACAAGGCCGAAGAGACAATGGACACTCATACTCACACATACACACATACACAAACAGACAGACTCACTCTACTCACTCTACTCAGTCTTCTCCTCACTCACTCGAGGCTGGGACTCCCTGAACAGCAAGGCCAAAGGGACAATGGACACTCAGACTCACACATACACAAACAGACAGATTCTACGCAGCCTACTCACTCTCTCACTCCCTCACTCAAGGCTGGGACTCCCTGAACAGCAGGGCCGAAGGGGCAATGGACACTCACACTCACACATACACAAACAGACAGACTCACTCTACTCACTCTACTCAGTCTTCTCACTCTCTCACTCCCTCACTCACTCGAGGCTGGGGCTCCCTGAACAGCAGGGCCGAAGGGGCAATGGAGGCGCTGACTCGGCACTTTGGCCCCCGAGCTTCTCGGCGTCCCTCCGTCAACCCGCGCGAACAAACGAAGGATATCGCCGCCGCTCTCGCGTCCCCGAGGGGCCCGCGCGGGGGCCTACGCTTCCGCCAGACCAGCGGCACTTCAAACGGCAGCGGCTCAAACGCCTGCGTCAGACGGACCGCCGCTCCGAGTTTACTCTGGGGCAGGTCAGACATTACAGGTACACCGAAGCAAATAGACTTCCTCGCAGGAAATTCGGGTCAATTGGGGTCGGGAGAGGAGACATCCTCGCAGAGATGTTTTCGGAGAGCGACGGCGGAGGAGGAGGCTTAAAGAAGGGCCCGAGAGAAAGTAAACAGCGTTAGCTTCCTCTGACGAAACTGACATTATGCTGTGTTAGGGTCAACAGCGCTGGCTTCCTCTGACGAAACTGACATTATGCTGCGTTAGGGTCAACAGCGCTAGCTTCCTCTGACGAAACTGACATTATGCTGCGTTAGGGTCAACAGCGCTAGCTTCCTCTGACGAAACTGACATTATGCTGTGTTAGGGTCAACAGCGTTAGCTTCCTCTGACGAAACTGACATTATGCTGTGTTAGGGTCAACAGCGTTAGCTTCCTCTGAGGAAACTCTTTATAACATTATACAGCGTTAGGGGTCAGGCCCTGTGGTCACTCACTCACTCACTCATGGACGACCTTTGAGGGACGTTTAGTAGGAGGCATGCGCAGGTGGTGCGGTGGTGCTTCGTTTAATAGGACCACTTCGAACGCCCAACATTTTTAAGCACAGCTTTATCGCCTAACGTTACTTTAGCTAACCCTAACACGTTAGCGTTTCGCCTACTTTAGTTAACCTAGTTAGCGCATACCACCGATACAGAGGCATGGACACACGGAGGACAACAAATACCGTTACAGAGGTGAGGACATGCCATAGCTAGCTAGCTATAT
>CM045898.1:19978947-20013947 GCA_025169545.1 Anguilla japonica | reverse complement strand
GAGCATAAAGCATATAAAAGACTGAATGAAAATTATTATGGCACGATAACAAATAAATAAAAAAATCAATAAAAAAATGACACCACTACCATTGGCATTAGTGCAACTCTTAATAGGATCACTGAGGTGAGAATCGTGTTCCCTGATGCTGGATGGGGGAACCTGCCTAAATAAAGCCATCGTCGGCCTTGGGAGGGGGACTGGCCGGGGGGGGAATTTGTGAGGGAAGATCAAGGAAGACGGTGTAGCTGTTGCAAGATGGATCACTTCAAAGGAAGCGCAGCGCCAAGCCCCGGGCTGAGTGGGAGCGCCCGCGCACACGCCTGTCAAAAAAAAAAAAAAGAAAAGACAGGAGACAGACGGCTCTCCGAAACGAAACGCCGTCCTGCCTCGCGGGACGGGCGGCGCACGCGCACCGCCTCGAACCATCTCAGCACAGACTCATAGCAGCGCCCAATTAAACTGCTCAATACGCCCACCCCCTGCTCCCCACCCCCTACCTCCCGCTCAGTTACCCGAAGGGGCCGGATTGTTGAAAGCAAATGCCTATCGATCTCGAAAGCAAATTCGGCTATTGTTCCGCCAGGTAAAACGCAAGCGGCTAGATACCAAGTGTCACACGACTTTTAGCATTTATACTGCAGCGAAGGCCTGTGGGAAGGCTTCTGTTGTCTCCATGGTAACGAGACGCCAAACTCTTGACCATTTTGTTTACGTTTACAAACCGTCCCCCCGCACACTCCAGGACAAAATATGACCGTGCAAAAATTCTACACGTGCGCAACATTGAGAAGAAGTGTCAAGCGTCACTTTTATCAGTTGAAAATATGTCGTTTTTTTCCCCCAACCGACACTCGTCAAAAGCGCTGCGCGACGGATTATAAATTAGCCTTAGCTGGCCGTGCTAGCTGGTCGTGCTCTGAATCCGAAGCCTCCTTAATGCGCTTTCACACACTGAAAGACTCGACTTCAGAGAGAGAGAGAGGGATCGGTTTGGAAAGGACAACGGGAGGGGCCTTTGGGCCCTGAAGTGGCTTCTCGCCGGCACGGGAGACTTCGGATCGTCCCTCAAGCCGAACAATTTCACCTCTGTGACCCTCAGTAAGCCACAGCCTCTCACACAGCCCTTGCGCTCTTGTTTGTCACGGGCTCCGGGTTTAATGAGTTCATTAAGAACGGCGCTCACCAAAACTGCGGCTGAAAAATCCAGGCTCAGCGCAGTTTAATGAACTTGAGGGTTTTGGGGGGGGGGGGGGGGGCGGGATATTTGATTTGGTGAAATTCCCAGACAAAGACTGCCACAAGAACAGAATTTCCGCTGTCGAGAAAGCCTCGCGGAACTCATCCAAAAATTTTTTTAATAAAAACAAATTTAAAAAAAAAACAGGCAAGCTCCCTTGGGGATACAAGCGCCACCTGCAGACCAACAGCGGCGTCGCACGAAAAGTCGCACGCAGCCTCGAGGTGTTTTTCTTTCTTTTTTTCATCCCCCCCCCCCCCCCCCCCGCCCTCCTCGACCGGCGTCGTGTTTCCAGATCTCGGTTTTCAGCTCAGAAAGCGAGTTCGGCGAATCGAAACGCCTCCCGACCTTCTCCCCCGCCGCGGTCAGAACGTTCCCAAGGTGACCGGAGCGGATCGACCTGCAGGGGGGCGGGTTATCGGGGGAGAGCCGGAACGTTCCGAGCCTTTTCCCCGCTAAGCGCTTTTCTCTTCTCTTTTTTTTTTTCCATGTTCCGCCCAGAGTTTCGATTCCAGCTCCTGGATCCCGCTCGGCATGCCAGCATTCTGTCTCGCAACTTCATTGCAGAAAAGACAGCGTGGAGAATTAGTGCCGTACTTCCCATTTTACGCGACGCGTACGATAGGATGCACGCGAGTCAACGTTTCTTTGAGGGCGCCCGATTTAGCTGGCCGTCGACGGCAGTCCCCGAGCGGGTGAATTCGGCAGGAAAGCGGGTACGGCCGTTCAGCGCTCGCCGCGAGTTAGCGCTCTGCGTTTCCGCCGCCCCGCATCACTCCCCCCTCAAGCGCTCTGCGTTTCCGCCGCCCTGCATCACTCCCCCCTCAAGCGCTCTGCGTTTCCGCCGCCCTGCATCACTCCCCCCTCAAGCGCTCTGCGTTTCCGCCGCCCTGCATCACTCCCCCCTCAAGCGCTCTGCGTTTCCGCCGCCCTGCATCACTCCCCCCTCAAGCGCTCTGCGTTTCCGCCGCCCTGCATCACTCCCCCCTCAAGCGCTCTGCGTTTCCGCCGCCCTGCATCACTCCCCCCTCGAGCGCGAGGCTGTTTTGCGGCGAGGCCTAGTGATGTTGTGATGTCTGGCTCGTGGTGACGTCTGGCTCGTCGTGACGGACGGCCCCTCAAGGACGGCCCACAGCCGGTGCTGACGCAGACAGTCGCAGGCCGACATTAATCCCCCCCCCCCTCCCACCCCCCACCCCCACCCCCACCTGGCCTCGGGCAGCGTTCGCCTGTCCTCCCGAAGGTGAGGTGGGGGGGGGGGGGGGGGGGGGGGGGGGGGGGGAAGCAGCTGAATCATTGCGCCGGGGGACGCGGGCCTCGCTCGGGGGGGACGAGGGGGGGAGAGCCGCAGCGCGAGTCATCACTTCTGCTGTGCTGAGGCGGCGCCCGCCGTTCGGCAAAGGCAAGCTTTCCTATGCGGGCTGGCAGAATACAATCCCCCCCACCCCCCACCCCCCCCCCTTACGAGCCAGGGGCAGCGGCCCAGCACCCCCACAGCGCTGAAAAGCGCGTTCTAAACTTTTTTGTTTTTTTTTTTAAACCGCTGAACTAAATCCGCCATCTCTTCGGGTTTTCTGGGAGCCGTTTTGACGGAATAGCGAATGGGGCCGAGGACGCGTCAAGAAAAAAAAAGGCGCGCGCGCCTTGCAACCGCGACGACGGAAACTTCCGGCAACTTGAAAAGGCCGAGAGATATTTTATTCTGTTTTTTTTATTTATTTTTTATTACTGTTGTTCTTTGCAACTCTTGCTTTTGGAACACAGTGCATTTCGTGCCAATAAAGCACCTTGAAATTGAAAAGTTGAGAAGAAAATTGAGATCAAAGCCTTCCTGGAGAGGCACGGCCTGCTTGTGATCAGTGCGAAGCGAGGCGAATCGTTGTGGGGGGGGGTGGGGGGGTAGTTGGGGGACCAGAGCGACCTCCTTATGGATTCCCAGCCATCGGGTCAAAGGCTCAGAAGCGTGGATGGTGGTTTGGACGGGGGGGGGGGGGGGGGGGGGGGGGGGGTTCGAGGGTGCAGTACCTTTCCAGTTTTAGATTTATAATGATCACCTCTTCAATGCTTCAGAGCGCAGACTGAATTTTGTCAAGAGACACAGCACAAACGCAACCGAGAAAAATGCGAAATGTAATCATCAAAAATTCACGTCTGGGAGTTAATGCCACGGGATTAGAAGGCCGGGATTCGCCTATCAATTTAAGAGGAGATTTAAGAGCGCGGAATGGCTCAGTGGGACTCTAAAACACAGCAAGAGCCGCCTTCTGAAAAAATGAACTCATTTTCCCAGAATGCAGCAGACACTGCTGGTAGAAACATACTACAATGAGAGTCATTCAAGACTCTGCGTGCCTAATGGGACAGTGACCTTGGTGCCAAAGAGTGTAGCAACAGAGCAGTTCCAATTTCCACTTATGTGTCATTTAGGTAAAAATGAAGAAATATTTTTTTTTTACAATTTGTGCACTTCCTCTATAACTGCCCCTGCAGCCTAGAATACCTTTCCAACTTTACAGGAGAACAACAACTACGGTAAGCCAGGAGGGCCCACAGGGACACACGCGCACACACATACTCACACACCCACAGCCTGTCAAGGAGGATTTGCCCCAGCAGAAACACTGTAGGATTCAGCCCAACAAAAACACTCTCTGATTCAGCCCTGCAGAAGCACTGTCAGATTCACCCCTGCAGTACACCTGCCGGTGAGCACAACAGGTACAGTTTGAGAGGCAGCCTTTAAATAGATTCATATTCTCATATATTCAGATAAGCAATCAAATGCAGACGATCTGAACAACCACTCAGCCCTGTGACTCATTTTCTGAACAGCCACGTGCAACTCCTACACAACGCAGGGCTCCGGCACCCCAGTCCCACACAGCTGAATCGCCTGAGGGAAGCGAGTCAGTAGGGCGGTGCAAGTAGGGCTACCACGGCGTTGCTAACAGTTACCGAGCTAACAACTGCAGGGGCGGTCCTGAAGCGTTGCACGCGAGACGCAGGCCGCTAGCCCACCGTTAGCCCACCGCTTGCTCACTCACTAGCCCACCGTTAGCCCAGCGCTTGCTCACTCGCTAGCCCACCGCTAGCCCACCGCTTGCTCACTCGCTAGCCCACCGCTAGCCCACCGCTTGCTCACTCACTAGCCCACCGCTAGCCCATCGCTCGTTGCTCGCTACCTGTAGGCTTTCTGTTCATCTTAGCATTTTAGCCTCTCCCCAGAGCCAGGTAGGCGCAGATGGAGGGGTGACTCACAGGCCGGGCCGGGGGTGGGGGGGGTTGGGAGGCGTGCAGCCAGAGGTTTGTTAGCCGGGTGAATCAGCGAGATGGGCAACGAGGCCCGCGGGGGGAGTTTCTGTCTCGGGTGGGGGGGGGGGGGGGGGGGCTGCGAGTCACCTGGAACCAGTGGACCGCGACGGGCGGCTGCTTCGACGTGTCGAGCGCACGGAGGGGGGAATTCTCGGGTCCTTAAAAAAGCATGAAGGGGAAATCCTCCGTCTACACCCGCGCGCGAGGTCAGGCCTGAGGGCGGCTCAGAAAGCTAGCGGCGCGCTCGCGGCGCACGAGGCCCCTTTCTACTGCGAGGATCGAAATCGCAACTGTCTGAGAGAGGACCGTAGAAAGGGGGCCGGCGCGGCTCCGCCAGACAGAACCAGAGGTGCTCGCCGGGAAATGACAGAAACCCAAACGCGGACCGAAGGTCCCCGCAGGCCTGACCCAGTTCACTCCCCGCCGCCTGCCTCGCCGCCTCTCCCGATGACATCATCCGCAATCCGTCACAGTCAGCGGCTGGGGCTGTGCGTCCGAACCGCTTCCCCGAAGAGCCCGTTATTTCATATTTAACCGTTTTTCATTTTCACAGTATTTGTTTCTTCAGTTAAGATCTAGACGTGCACCTGCACGTTTTACCACACCAAAGCTTTAGACGAGTGAAGACTCATCAGGGGAAACCTTACAACTGTTTTACAGTGATATTATGTTATATTTTTATTTTGATAACTGCCTTAATTGAAAAACAAGTATTTAAAAAAAGAAGAGCAAAGAAAGTGCTCGGCAGGTCATAAAGCTCCTACGGTGCTAAGTTACGGGCCCAGGTCAGGCTGGTTCACGAAAACGCTCGTCATCGTCCAACCGAACAACGTCCCAGAGTTTTATTTTTAGGCACCCAGGGATCTTTCAGCTCCATTCAACGGGCCGAGCCGTTTCGGGGGGGGGGGTCACTGGCACCAGGTCCTGATTTTAGCGACAGAGACGGTGGGAAGAGGACAAACGGGATGAGCGTCCGATGCTATCTGCGCGAGGGGGCTGGGGGGGGGGGGGGGGGGGGGGCGGGGGGGGGGGGGGGGGGGGCCGTTGACAAAGGGCCGCATTGTGAGCACCCCCACGGCACAATCGCCCGAAATCCGATCCGCCGCGTCAACGTCCCAAAGGGCCCGATCTATCGACGACTTGTCCACATCTGAGCGAACTAAATGTTTCCTAATTTCCGAGGGTAAAGGAGGTAGTCCAGCGCTGTACAGGGGCTTTCATGGACTGGGATGAACATGGGGGGGGGGGGGGGGGGGGGGGGGGGGTTGGGGGGGGGGGTGCGGAGGAGGGGGACAAAGAGGCGCATTGTCCTCCCGTACACCTTCAGAGAGGTTTTAGGGGGGGGAAGTTAAACAGGCATTGATTTTTGTCCTGCAATAATGGATGGTAGGGACAGATATGCACTCCACCTACAAACACACACACACACACACACACACACTACACACACATTATACACACACACACACACACACACACACACACACACACACACACACACACATTATACACACACAATACACACACACACACATTATACACACACAATACGCACATACACACACCCTGCAGTTTGAGGAAAATACTTCCGCTAAAGGCAGGCTTGTCTGGCTCGCCGTACTGCTGGTTACTATAGACTCTGGGCTACAGTAAGGCATCGTCCCCAGAGACCAAACACGGCATGGCCGAGCTGTCTCGGGCTACACCTGTCAGACTTTCACACTTGACCTTCAATTCTCAATTGTCCAGCCATGCCTCCAGTTACACATTGAACGGGCCATCGAGGTCTACATACATCTACATACATTGCTTTGCGCTTACCGAAAAGAACAAATCAATCTGGGTCATTTTCTCTGCTCGGTCTACACTACTTGGTGTGCACACAAACATGGCATGAATAAAAAAAACTGATTATTTATTTTTCACGGTCACTCAAGACAGATTTTATTTTTAGCCGAATTAGCATTGGGAGTGTGTCCGCTGACTCAGTGCTCCAGGTGACCCACAGTGACTGCCCACTCCCACACCATCTGAACGCGGGACACAGTGCTGAGCAGGCCCCATGTGGCCTGAACAGTGTGTGCAATGTAGCAGACTGCAGTGAGTGCGTATGGTGTAGACTGCACAGTGTGCGGATGGTGTAGACGGGTGTGCAGGGTGTAGACTGTAGGTGTTGACTAGTGAGTATATGGTGTAGACTGCAGTGTGTGTGCAGGGGTAGACTGTAGGTGTTGACTGTAGTGAGTATATGGTGCAGACTGCAGTGTGTGTGCGGGGTGTTGACTGTAGTGAGTATATGGTGTAGACTGCAGTGTGTGTGCAGGGGGTAGACTGTAGGTGTTGACTGTAGTGAGTATATGGTGTAGACTGAGACGTTAAACAGAGGTCCTGACTCACTGTGGTCATTAAAGATCCCATGACACTCAATGCAAAGAGTAGGAGGTCCCTGGTGTCTGCTCTCCACCTGCTAGCTAATCATCCCTTGATTTAGTTGGCTAAGACTTGTTCTCTCCCTCTCCACCTCAGCTAATGTGTGATGAGTGTTCTGGCACAAAATAGCTGGTGGGTGCTACACATTGGTCGTGGGTGAGGTGAGTTCTCACTCATCCCTGTAAAGCACTTTGAGTGCTGGAAGTGCTAAATAAATGCAATGTTTCATTCATTCATTTCAGGGGGTATATGGTGTAGAATGTAGAGGGTAAATGGTGTTGACCTGTATTGAGTACATGGTGTAGAGTGTAGTGTCAGTGCACAGTGCAGGACAGCACAGGGTACCTTGCTGGTGGCGTCCCTCGCTGGTCTCCTCCAGCACCAGCCCATTCATGCAGTCAATCTCCCACTCCTGCACCTCCGTGCCCCACAGAGCTGGGACCAGCACACAGTGCTGAGAGCTGGGGGGGGACAGACCAAGAGAGAGGGGGACGCATTACCACACTGTAGGACTGTAGGAACACAGATAGAGAGAGACAGAGAGAGAGAGGCCATGTTACCACACTGTAAGACGGCAGGAAGACACACGAGAGCAGCAGACATGTTAGCACCACTCTACAGTATAGGGGGCCAATCACAGCAGAAGGGCTCCCTCATAAGTCAAAGTCATCTGCACTTGTCAGCAGTGGGCAGGTAAAGAAAGCACACGTGTCACTGATTTCACCTGCTGCTGGCCTGCAGCTGTCAGTAGTCTGTGACTGTCGGACCTCTGACACATCACAGGACTGACATTCACGTTGCCTTCCACGCCACTGGCTTTCTTCCTCGGCTAAACTTGATGCTCGGGGAAGCGCCGAGAAATGAACTCGATTCTATTGAACTGCTAGCGATTGGTGCTAGCGAGTCAATACTGCCAAATCATTAGAGCATAAAAATAGAGGTTCTTTTTCCACATCTTAGAAACAAATGAAGCAAGGCTGTTGTCCAGCAGTCTGAATAGCCTGTCTCTGCTCACAGTAAAGGAGGGAGCTCAGTGAGACCACGCCCCCTGGCCCCGCCCATCCCCCCCATACAGACAGCAGGCAGGGGAAGGGGGAGGGGCTATGTGTTCACTCATAATGAGGCCTTCCAGATGCCTTGAAATCTCATAATGAGGGCCTTCCTGACTGGGAAAGACACAACAGAACGGCCCGTTAACCTAGACTTACAAGGTGGAAAGTCGGTATCATTACAAAGCTCTGGGTTGCCAAGGAGAAGGAAACTAACGACATTCAAAATGGCGGAAATGTCGGAATATACACAATAATAGGTAACAACATTTAACTACTAAATAAGTTGGTAACATCTATTTTACTATTTCAAACAAACCAAACAATTAAACCAGAGTTAAACCAAAGGTTGGCTAACTATTGTTAAGTTACAGCTTTTCTATAGTTATTGCCGAGCAAACTATGGAGCTACTAAAGCAGGACAAACCCAGCTTTCATTACATTTTCATGCTCTGGATTACATGGGCTGAAACTAAACTAATTATAGTTGCTGGTACTATTGTACCACAATATTTGTAAAGCTATGCCTGTTGATAACTGCTCATTATGGAGAACGTCATCGAAATGCAGCTTGCGGCTCTGCTATACATAACTTGCACGGGAGCCAAAGCAAAAACAGACACCCCGACCAGAGGGTCATAACTGTAATGCAGCTCCAGGTTACTGACAGTCTGTCAACTTCTCAAGCCTTACAATACATTACATCCATCTAGCAGATGGTCTCATCCAGAGCAAATTATAACATACAAAAACATGAGTGAATTCACCTGACAGCGCTAGATTTCTCTCACAACACTCCTAGATCATCAAGGATAGGTGCAGTATCACCAAAACACTTGTGCCAGTAGCCAATTAAAATTCAACTGGTTAAATGCAAGGGGTTTGAGAAGGGTACTCTAGATAGGGAAGATGGAAGAGAGGGGAATGGTGGTCCACATTCGTCAGACCCAAATGTAAATTTTAAAAAAACTTCACTTTGGGGGGGTGGGGGGGGACACACACCAGATGGAGGAAAGTTGAGTCCTTAATGAGTTTACTACATATCGCAGCTGGACTTCTCCACTTTGCACATCACAGATTGGATTAGGAGATATGAAAACCTGTCACAGTACAGGTGGCGGTACAGAGCCTGGGCACACCCGATATCCTGGGGTCATGACCCTAAACCCCCAACCCCCCTGCCCCCGTGCCTTAAAGGCACCCCCCAGAACAACAGGTTGCAGCATAGTATAATATATGATACTTGAGATTAAGACCAGAGGCTCATGTGCTCTTCAGAGGACAATGAATTGGCAAGTCTTAGGAGGTTAAAAAGATAAAAATTATGCAATGTTATTTACAAGTAAGCGACCAGTGTATTACAGCATACAGTAAATGGATTATTTTCACAGCCTCTGGCTCTCAAGTCATTTGGATAAGCAGTGAACAATGTCAAGCTTCACCATCAGAATCTGGAAAAACAATCCCAGTCTGGGGAAAAAAACAGGTTTCAAGGGGGCCCCTAATATTACCAAAGCCTGTACTTAACCATTAGCCACGTCAGACAAATACAAATCTGCCTGGCTGGATCCTTAACCAATTGGTTTTCCCTTTCCATGACCAATCATCATCCTGGTTTAACTGCAGGGGGGGGGACACCATGTTTACTGTACCATCAAGTCCACCTTAAAAGGGCCAGTGATTAACAGGATTAGGGAAACCAATCGTGCAGCAGGTCGACTGCATCCTTATAGGGCTGCAGCTCTGAATAGCATGTCATGGGCCACGCACTGATTAATAATGGAGATCCATCACACAGACCGCAAGAGAACTGCAAACACAGGTCATAACGGAGACTGTGCGGAGGAAGAATCTGGAACAAATTAATTCACTGGTCTCTATGGGGGCACTGGAAAACGAGTGCACAGTATGGAAATTCAATAGAAGTGCTGCCAAGTCCAGCAGCAACATCTGTATTTGAGCCAATCGATTAAGGAGGTTTACCTGCAGGCTCCTTATATTTGAAAATCATTGTCACCATTCAGTGGGAATGTATCCTCATTGCATGTCAAAGATAAATATACTGGAAAATCCATAAAAATGTATAACAACGTATTTGTGTGCATTTGCTGGATTGTGGGGGGGGGGGGGGGGTCCATGCAGAGAGATGTGTATGTGTATTAGTTTAGTGCAATACAGTTTAGCGCAAGTAACACAGTTTAGCGTGATGTCTGAATTGCTGGGCTACCCAGCGGGATTAAACTCCAGACCGTGGGCCCATCCACACACCAGAACCAGAACGGTGCTTTAACTGGATCAGCCACCCAGCAGCCCTCTCTTCTGTTCTTGGTGGCTTAAAGCCCGACAGCGGAATGACTCTGCGCAGAGGCACATCAGCAGCATTGAAACAATGAAACAATGCTGCTCTAAGGTTTGGGGCAATTAGCTTTGCAGTAATCCTATAGGTGCCTCACCCTTTACTGCACAAGCTACATTATTCATTTAGCATTTAAAACCTCGTTATGGCGTCATGACCAATGCAAACTGACGCTAATCACTGGATCAATTGCGGAAACTTGAATCTGCCAAACCCCCCTCTTAACATACGATATGAGTGTGATTGTGAGGGATTTATTATGTACAGTACAATTATTTTGTACAACTCTTGTCCAGGCAAAGTCAACAAGAGTAAAACAACACTAACACAAGTAATGCTTTACAAAAGGCATATCTTGGGTCCACAAAAAATCCTTACTTTTAAATAGCTATACATAAAGAACCACAGAAAGCAAACTGTAAGATATTATTCATTTGAGTTTGTTGGCATACAGAAACAATGTAATTGTTGCAGTATATTAAACTAAATACATAGTTTAAGTGCCAGGTGTGGAGGATCAAGCTGGCTGTCTAATCAGAGGTGTTGTAGGTACAGAACAGACTCCATGACCTGACCTGCTGGTGACTGGACTTGAATTCAGAGCGGTTGTCATGACAGCTCTGCGCTGGGGGCTCCGAGTCCCACCCCCTGGCCAATCACAGGCCCAAGACATTAAGTGCATTAGCTTACAATTAGGGCAAGCCCCGCTGTTCAAACGGCACTTTGAAGTCCCCCAACATCTGGAGAAGATGGGAGCGCTCGAGACAAATTGGTTTTTGGAACGCGGGCCGAATTTCCTCCGCACATGGCGAGCGGAGTCCCGCCGTCGCGGTGAAATGCAGCTCCTGGCTCTCAGCCTCATTTGATTTAATGGCGATCTCTAATTGACTGTTGGCGTTCGCAGATGGAGCAGAACATTCGGAAAAATTATAGGGAAAAAGAAAGACTCATCCCTCTCGCTCTGACACACTGAAACCGTTGGTCTACATTGATTAACGATTTGAGAATCTCTGCATTTTGAGTTCAGTAATAAATAACTCGTGCGCATCATCCTCGCGATGCCCACCCTTACTACTGCACTTCAGCTCTCAGTGGACTGTGATTGCGCTGGTCTTTGTCAAAGGTTTTAGGAAAGTAATGGGACAGGCTTGAAAGCTTATTGGTTCCAGAATGTTCTTTAGCTTTCCTGTAATTGCTGTAATTGCTAGGTTTATTCCTTTTTTATCATCTGCAGTAAAACGGCAGAGGGGAAAAACAAAGTTTGGTGGGGAGACCGTGGAGAAACGGAAGACCGCTGGTTCGTACGTGGACGCCAGTCTGTGCCAGAAAGTGCCAAGCAGCGACCTCGCCAGCGGTGATAAAATGCGGGGGGGCGACACCGCAGAGAGGACTGTATTGGGAATGGGCAAACGATCAATGGGCTGCCCGAAAACGCAAAAGAAACCGAAACGCTTTGAAAAACAATCCAGTTAACTTCTGCTAATGACATTGGCTTCTCGCGTTCTCTCCGGATTTCGTGCGCACAGGAGAACGAACTATCCAACCTAAACTATAGAGCATGCCTTAATTAGCTAATCTTATTCATAAACAGAAAGGCTAACCCTTTATCGCAGGTCTGGTGGCACGTATCTCTCTGATCACATCAGTTCGATAGTAGCGTCACATGGCTGCGTCTTTCTTAAATGCAACCATGTTAAATGCACCCTTTAAATAGCTTTGGTTAAAAGAGTCTCAAAATACAGTAGGCTACTTGTTCGTTTAAATTTTAGGGGGTGTCAGCTGAGGCCCACAGTTCAGCGCAGACCTCCCACTCTCTCCGTTTGGAAGCAGCATATTTCAAATCCAAACTAAATCTTATTTTTTCCTGGTCATGAATCTTGAAAAGGGAAAAATAGACCTTAAAATTGTAGCTTCATGAACACTTTAAATGCCGTTAAAAAGTGTGATTGCACTGCGATTGATTAGGTCTGTAATTTTTTCCAGCTACGCTACTGATGGAGCCGGGAGCGCTCTGTACCGGTGAGCAGACTCCGCAGTCGGTGCGGTGGTGTAAAGCAGAGCGGAAAAGCAAACGAGGTTTAATCAGCGAAAAGCCCAGGCACTGACTTTATAGGCACAGCCCACAGACGGGGGAGCATGGCACCGTTGCCGTAGTTACCGTCGCCAACTCCACCCACTGACCCAAACCGGTGGATGAGAAACGGCCCTTTACGGGCTAACAATGGGCGGAGAGGCTTTAGCGAGCTAGAGGGACCTGTTTTCCGTCAATTTCCTATCAACTAAGGGCCGCGCTCTGATTACAGAAACCTGTTTAAAAGAGCAAGGTCTCTCTCTCTCCCCCTCTCCCTCTCACTTCTATTTAATCCTTTATTAGCATCGCGTATTTAAGACTGCATATGGCCAAAGCTTGTGCATTTGTCATAACAACTATTGTCATGGCAGTCCATGTTACAATGGTAACAAAAACAACCATTAAGAGGAGCAACAACATGAATTTAAATCAGTAATAAAATCATGTGTAAAACTGTAACACTTAACAGAGACTCCCTTTAACTCTGGCTCTTGCTCTAGTTTATCTGTCTGAACAAAACCATGAATTTCAGCAACCGTTTCCTTACACAAAGCATGATGAAAACATTCATTAAAGCAGGGAGCTTAAAAACTCAAATAAAATGAGGGTGTCCTTCTGTATCGGTTACTGTGCGATCGTGAGCCAAGAAAAGCCCCTTTGTTTGCTGTGAGGTTGCCAAGGAAACGTCTAAGAATAAATAAAAAATGTTGATCTCGTGCCAAAGTTAAACCGATTGACTAGACTGCCATATCGGAGGTCAGAGCTACCAGACGGTGTGGTGCTGAGAGCTTTCAACACCAATCATCAAAATTTTAATTCGTTTAAACTCGTTTTGAATGTAATATGAAATTGTCCACTGATTTTTGTACATGGTGATCTAAATGCTCGCAATAATCCACCATAAAAAAGTCTGTCTTAAGTGTTTAAGTCTTGTAATGAGACCTAAAACTCTAATTTCTTTCTCTCAAGTCGAAAGTATTAGCTTGTTTAAAGCCACTTTTTTGCATTTTGCAGTCTGTATCTTCCTTAACTGACTGCTTCTCCATTGGGAACCAGAGAATTCAAATTTAGGTTATACAGTAATCTTTCTCCAAAAAATACTCCATGTGATCATGACCAAACAGTTAAGTCGAGTTTGTGGTTCCTTCAGATAAATTTTAACAATTTTTTTTTGAGGCCACTGGAATTGGGCCACATCTAGGCCTGACTCAGTGACCTATAAGGTCAGAGATCTCCAATCCCAGCAGCCAGGCCTCCCATTGGTCAGGTATACTGCTCTCACGCAGCAGGCTGAGGTGAGAGCAGTCACTCTCTGTGAAACCTGGATTCGTTGTGTTCATTCGCTGCGGTTCACTGGGCGGGGGGGGGGGGGGGGGGGGGGGGGGGGGGGGGGGGGGGGGGGGGGGGGCCGTGACACTCACACTTCCACAGGCACTCGCAGCAGGGTGGGCAGCATCAGGGTCCTCGTCCGTCATCTGCAGGAGGCGGGGCTCCAGGAGCTCCAGGACGGCCAGCCCCACGCGGAACACGGCCAAGAGACCTGGAGAGACAGGGAGGGGAGAGATAGGGAGGGGGAGAGAGAGAGAGAGAGAGAGAGAGAGGGGAAGAGAGAGTGAGGGAGGAAGGGAGAAAGACAGGGAGAAAAAGGGGGTCAGAGTGGAAGGGGAAGAGAGAGGAGGGGGGGAGTGGGAGAGAGCTTTGAGACTAAGTGCACCACTGGGCTGTGATTATAAATTTATGTGCGTGTTTATATATATTTATGTGTGTGTTTGTGTGTATATATAGCATTAATAATAGCGTAAGCGTTATCAAATTGCTATTTATTATTTATTTCAAAATGTGCGTACACAGAGTGTGTGACTCATGTTTGAAGCAAAACACACCTGTGGCCTTCTGGAAAACCAGCTGGGGAAAGACTGCATGAGTGCTAAGTGAACGGAACGGACGCAGACGGACCAGATGCATGCTGTGCTGTTTACGCACTGCTGACGCACCGTTTACGCACTGCGGCCACCAAGCCTGCGATATAAAAGAGCCTTCGAGTTTCCGTCGCGTACGGTAACATCCACGAGCGTTCGATGTGTGGGCAGCAGTGGTTGTAAGAGAAATATTTCCAGGTTTAACCTGTCAGTTTCACAGTCTCCCCACCCCACAGCCCTGGCCCAGACAAGGAGAAGAAACATCGCCCTGTCTGTTTTGGGCTTGAGTACCCAACGCTCCGCCTGCCGATCGGGCGTTTCTGAAGGCCTCCTATTCCAGAGGGGAAAGGACCCCGGTGACCTGTTAACAGCGGCGATGGGGAACGAACGCGTGTCAGAGGGGGAGGGGTCCCGCGATAGCGAGCGGAGAGCGGCAAAATCTGGGGTCACCATTAAGCGCCGCTTCACACCAAGCTCAGTGGCACAGAAACAGGAGCTTTGCGGAGCACCATAAGCACCGACCAATCAGAACTGCCCTCTCGGGTGCAAGCGCTTACCATTAGCTAATCCTCACATTTTGTCGTTAATAAAAGCGATAAATGAGTTGGGAGGAGCGCTTGCACCCCAGGTGCCCTCAACAACCCAGCTGGGAATGAACCAGTCCACCAGCTTTAAATGTAGCATCCTAGCATATGTACGCTACGCTTAAATGTAGCATAAAGCTCCAGACTGCCTGCGTCTCTAAGGCAGGGGGCGCTGGCTCCGCAGTGGGGTTTCTCTGCGACGAGCCGCCCCGGTGTGGGCCTAAAGGGGGCGCCGAGGCCTCACAGACGCATTCGGCTGAAGGGGCCATCGTTTCCCTCACAGAACAGAAGGCGAGGCGACAGAGATGGAAGTGATCGTACACTTTTAGGACCAATCTCCAGCAGAAGGTCTCTCGCTTCTGAGTGAACGTTCTAGAACAGCTACCAAGTTGAAGTTAGTTAATCGGCCTATTTTTCTACAGCTCTCTTTCTCTCCGAACAAACAAGCTTTGGGGAGGTGGGGGGGAGGGTTATCGTAAGCCTTGAAATAAAACTAATAAAGCTATAATAACAATGAATCAAATTTAAGGGAGAGGAGTCTGAGAAAAAAAATCAAATTACGGGTGGATTTAAAGTTATAAATAAATTGAAATTACCTCATTTGCTTAAGAAGGAAAATTAAAACATACATTCAAATTTTCTCTCCGAGATCATATTCCTAAACTTTTACTCAGCTTTGTTACCTCATAAGCTTTTTGCTAAATTTACCTCAAAACATACTTCCATTTAGCTTATGAAAATGTAATATAAACGGTAAAATTCACATATATCATTTTTAAAAATATGATGCTCATAATGGCGTTTGTTGCCTGTGACTGTCTTCAGAACGTACACAGCCCACAAAAGAGAGCTGTCACTCTGACAGACCGCTCAGTGAAGAAGTGACCGATTGGGAAAAAGGACACGAGTCCATTGGAATGACCTGCTGTTTGACATGCGACAGGACTAGCCGCTAAGAGTAACTTTGTGTTGGTTTAACGTTTTGTGAAAGAGCCTTTGGTCCAAGCCACCAGCAAGCTTTTTTTAAAAAAAAAGAATGCTCTGTTGGAAGTGAGCCAAGGGTAAACAGTCCCTATGGCACTAACATTCTAGATCTGAAAGTTAGTCTGCAACACTGTGCCATGATGTGAATAAGAGACTCTCAGCAGGAAGGGATTACCCACGATGCCCTGCTTCTTCAGGCGTTATCGGGGCTGCTCTGATCTTCACAGTTATATTTAGACATTTAGCAGATGCTCTTATCCACAGCCATTTACAAAAGTGCAAACATAAAGGTTTAGGCAAGGAATAGAGCCAATGGCGAGTCAGCAGTGTCACAACTGATACTGGCAGATAGTAGCATATCGACAACATAATGTCAAGTGCTATGGTTCGTACAAAAGAGAGATTGGGATTGTAGGCCTTTAAGGAGCAATACAGGTTTGAGGCTTTAGTGTTCAGTGTATCAGGGGTAGGGTGATTAAACCCATAATAAATGTGTTAGGAGCTTCATTATTTCACAAAATTCGCTCACAAACTGAAATGGAGGCACCATATTTCCTTACCATAGAAGAAGCAGGCTTAAAGTTCCAATTCATCCAAGCCAGTCCCCTACATTTTAAATCCTATTCTTAGAGACAATGTACCCATTGGTTCAGAATAAGTTTGTTGAAACACAAGTAAAGCGGTGGCCTATATTATCTTGTAAAACAGAAGGCTTTATGGGGGTCTCCTGTGGTGTTGTTCGCAACCCCAACTCGTCCGTAGCAAGTGGTGAACGCATACGAGTAGAGGAAGACTGGTATGGTACATGTGAAGGAGATGCTGGCACAAACATTGGTGAACCAGTTGAGGCACGAACCAGCCGAACATGCGTGTGTGTGTGTGTGTGTGTGTAACATTGAGTTCGACTGCAAACCTGAGAACCCATCCACCGCTGCAGGAGAAGAATCCTAGGGGCAACACTAAAAAGCCTTTCAATTCATGTTGAGTGTTTTCATTAAAATGTCACGAGATAGTTTCACGCAAGTTACGTAATCAGTCGATTTCTGTTCCACATCCGAATGCAGATGTGCCGCCTCGCTCCCAGCCCGGCTGCAGCCGGCGCCTCCGCGGCGAGGACCAGATGTGCCCCGGCCCGGCCGCTCGACCGCGCTTCCAACCGCCGCTTCGTTCGATTCGCGCTCCAAATCCCAGAGGCCTTCAAAATGGCTGCCCGACGCCCAGCACCGTTCCCTCGGGTTTTCCAGGTATGCCTCTCGGCCGATCCAAGACTTGGAAACCCCCCCCCCCCCCCCCCCGCCACAAACGCGAACGGGGACGCGAGCGCTGTCACAAAGGGCCAAGGCCGGACGTTTCCAGGGTCGGCCATCGACCGTTCGCATCGACCGTTAGCGAACGCCGCCGGCGGACGCTAACAAAAGCGGAGTTTAATGTTGATTGATGGGACGCACGCCAGACAGATTAACCCGTCTCCGAGCAAGAGAAAAACACCCGCGAGGGTTCCGCCTCCCTAATCGCCGATTAACGGCCGCACGTCGATCAAAACGGCCCGGCCCGTCTGGAAAACGAGCGCGGAGATTAATCTCGGCTCCTGACTGTCTTTGCATTTCCAACCCTTTTGGCTGGAGCGAGGCACGCGATTGGGCTGGGGGAATACAGGGCGCTGAGGGGAGGTGGGGGGTGGGGCGCTGAGGGTTAAAGGGAGGGGGGGGGTTACGGGTCTCACCCTGCAGCATGATGAGGTCCCACACGGCCAGCACCGAGTCCCAGCAGGGCAGGGAGGTGAAGAGCGTCAGGAACCAGGGCATCACAAAGTGCAGCGATGACACCCCCAAATCCTCCTGAGAGAGAGGGGGCAGGGGGGGACGAAGAGAGAGAGAGAGAGAGAGAGAGGAGGGAGAGGCAGAGAGAAATAAGAGAGAGAGAGAGAGAGAGAGAGAGAGAGAGAGAGAGAGAGAGCGCATCTTTTTACTACACAGCACAGTAGCGTGGTGTAACAGCTGTGTACTATACTTCATGGTCTAGCTAATGAGGCACTTCATTTTGTTCTTGTGTACATTCACAGAGAAAAAGAGAGAGACCGAGAGATTGGGATGGGGGAGAGATAGGGACAGAGGTAGAGACAGAAAACAGGGACAGAGAGAGAGAAAGCGAAAGAGAGAAGGGTAAAGAGAAAGAGAAGGGTAAAGAGATCGCTTTTTTATTTGCTGTGTCAGAGCCACAGTATCCTCATGTCTGCAGTAATTCTGCCCTGTATTAGGACAGTAACACCCCAATACTGCTGATCTCTGTCCTTCAGACGTGACGCTGGAATCACCAGCTGGCTGAGCCTCAGAGTGGACCCACAGGGCTCCTGCTCCTCCTGTTAGAGGAGATCGGCTGAGAGGGCTGCAGATGAGCCAATCCAAAGGGAGAACAGAGTGAGGCCCCGGTGCATGCTGGGACATTCTGCCCATCCACTACTAACTGCACCGCCGCAAGATCTCGTTTAGGCTACTGTGTTTAAAGCGGACAGCCTTCAAATCTTTAAAGCAGGATGGGTAGACACCAAACCCATCCCAGATTTTCTGAATTTATGATCACATCAGATAAAATCTCAGTGAATATGTAACATCTTTTTTTTTCTTGTCCAGGATCTGCTATCCTTGCTTAAAAAAATTACCTCGGAGCAAAAATCGCTCGCTCTCACTCGGGATCGCGTTAGTGCTCTTTAACAGCCAAACGAAGTGCGTCTCTTAGCCATCTGTTCCAGGCGAAAGCGACTCTCAAGTGTTTCCTCGCACCATTGTGCCGGCCCCCGTTCTCACGTTCTCCGCGGCCAATCACGCGCACCTTTGTCCGCGAGCGCCCGGGTCCGCCTGCGACCCGCGGCGAACGAGATGGGAGGCCAGGGGGCTGATGGTTAAGGCACTCAACCAAACCCTTTAAGGTGCGAGATCACAAACCTGCGATTAGAATGTTCTTAACTGAACGTTCTAATGCTGATGTCACAGTCACTACTGGTAACTGAAAGGCATGGGGTTCTACAACACTAAGTGAATTTTGGGGGGGGGAAAAAAAAAACATTCCAAAAAGCCTACTCTTCAAAGGGTTAACCTCAATCGCACCAGGGCACATTGAACGGTGTAAAAGGACAGTGTGTAATGTGTAAAATCACAAAGCGTCCTGAGGTTGGGAATTGGCAAAAAAAAAAAAATGCATTTAATGCATGACTGCTTTCTGATACTAGACAATTGAGAATTCAATCCTCAATCAAGCTGGATTCACTACAGACCTGGGCCAGATAACTGAAACACCAATTACAAGTCTGTAGACACCAGCAAATTCCAGTAGATTACTGTCAATTTGAAAAGAAAGCTCAATTTTCACCCAGATTCAGAACAGAGCTCTTCTTTCTTATGATTGCACACGTTTCGTCAAAGATTCTGAGGCATAACGCAGGAGCTTTTTTCACTTTACCAGCTTCAAGTTAAAGTATTTCAGATGCTTATTTGATGCAGGTCTGGGCACTAGCCATCTTTCTGACCAGGCCTGGTGTCCTGTCCAGTGCAAATGCACATGCACTGAGCAGCTTGCATTCACTTCCTGCATAAACCGGAAAGTTCTAGCCTCAGGTTACTGGCCCATAGCCTTACAGCACTGAGGCTAACCAGGCTGGCACTCTGATCGGAGAGAAGCTCGCCGGCGTGCTCTGCATCTCCATCGCTAATGAACCAATCGCCAGTCACTCCCGACAAACTATGATCGCGTGTGGGCGGGGCTCCAGCTGGCGACGATTCAAGCCGACTCAGCGCCGCTACTTGGGGCAATCTGCTCCGATTCCAAATCCCGTGCGCTCCCCCCCCGCTGCGACACCGCGCTGCCGTTACGCAACTCGGTTTGACCCATTTTTACCGGCTCAGGGACCACAGACGAAAGCTTCGCCAAATCCGGGCACTCAAGCAAAGACGCGTCTGACGAAACTTTGGCTCTCCCTGCCAAATTCGCCCTAGTGACGTAAACGTCCACTGACCAAAGCCGATTAAAACTTGGTAGGACCGACGAGGACTGCGGGAGCCCAGATCTGAGCCGCCGCAACCGTGCGGACACAGAGGGCGAAGGCGTCCGGTACTCGTGCCCTTTGAGCCAGTGCTGCTGTGGAAGAGGCCATCGCTCACTATGTGCTGGGAGAGCTGGGGTTTTCTGTGCTTCAGGAGCTGGTGGAAGACCCTCGCCTGGTGCTGGATCCTGCCAATGAGAAAGACGGCAGGATTAGGCAGGCCACACCCCCTCCGCCTTTGGGAAATGCAAAAAAAAAAAAAAAAAAAAAAAAAAGCACGCTGTTCCATTTCACGATTTTCAGCAAATGTCTCGGAGACCTTCGATGGAAAACAGAACCTTCTGCTTTCCCGGGAAACATTTCTCATGCCATCCATGTGTGGAATATGAGCAACTAAATAAAACAGTAACTCAGCACCCCCACTTTAACCATCTCCACCCCATCAAAGCAGTTCCGGAAAAACAGACAAAACTTATAGTGCATTATCATGTCCAAGTGGAGCCTGCTAGTGAATTAATTAGACTGAGAGCCCTTACTTGTCCAGTGAGTGGTCAAACAGCCCTGACAGGTATTTAGGTCTCTCTAACAGTGCGACAAGAGCCCAGAACGCCTCCTCCTCAGCCAGGTTCATGAGGAGCACTGCTGCGATGTAGGACATTCCTAGACAAACAAAAAGAGAGACAAATACAGCGACATGTCTCACCTGCAAGATTTTCTCTGTCCCGCTATACCATATTTTGCATTTGTAATTCAGAACTCATGATCTGGGTTCAACAGCCCAGGAAGGCGTAAACTGTACGCTGCTGCCACCCTGTGGCCAAAAAGTAAACTTGATTACCACCATTCAAAAACCGGACATAGTTTTCATACCGTCAACTGACACTGAAAAATGCACAGCCAAATCATTTATATTTTTACTAGTGTTCATTTAATGAAGATGTATACATTCCAATTTTGACCCCCCTCTTCTTGCCAAACAGATTTTTCCCAGCACTCATTGACACAACTTCTGCAATCTTTTGAGGCGACAGCAAAGCAAGCGCTCTCCTCTGAAGCATGTGATGTCAGCAGCCGATTCTTATCGTGTGGCAGTTCACAAGTCAGGCTCGCACAGACATGAGTCAGAGGAAGACGCTTCACCTGCAGCCTAACGAGCAGACCAGTAATCCCGGGAGACTGAAACACTCCCATCCCTGAGTGACACTAGAGCCAAATGTGCATCACCGAGCAGTCAGCACGGGGGTGGTCCGAATTCCTCACCTGGCTATATGGCCCTATCCATACACTAGAACAGTGCCTTAACTGGATGAGCCACCCAGTAGCCATTACAATCCAGATCTAAAAATTATTCATTTTACCATGAAGAAAACGTGCACGCTATTCTCACTGTTGTTTAAGATAGTAAATAGTAAAATAAAATTTTACAATAAAACATGTATCACAATGGCAGAGATTAGAAACATAAGTCCAGGCATTCACCAAGCATTTTATCAAACATTATCAAGACATTCATTAATCTGTATTTGACAGGGAAACAAATTCACACACATATATTATTGCTTATAGTATATTTAACCAGGGTCAGCTCAAGAGAAATGTATAAAAAGCAAACAGAAAACAAGTGGGATTTATAAAACGGTACAAAGCATGAAAACATTGTACACATGAATAGTCTGCATTGTTGTAAAAAATAAAAAATAAAAAATAATAATAATGAAAATGAATAAATAAAAAAATAGAAAAAAAATGAGTAAGAATAAAATTTCTTGTACATAAAAAATCAATTCATTAAAATAAAAATCTGTGTGGACCTGTTTGTTGTGAAGCAGGTGTGCAGTGGCAGACTCACCTTGGCAGTAGCCAATGAGCGGGTTGTACCTGGCGTAGGCGGTCAGCACTCTGAAGAGCTTGGCCTGGCCTTCGATGGCCTCCGCGGAGTCCCCCATGAGGGAGCGGTGGGTGGGAAACGACCTCTCTGCACACAAAACGCGCGATTAGCAAAAAAAAAAAAAAAAAAAAAAAAAAAAAAAAAACGGCGCTTCCCTCGCCCTCGGGAAAAAGCAAACGGACTTCCTGTCGGGGGCTCGAGGCGTTATAGGTATGACGCGCACAAACGCGCTAAAGGGCGTAGGACAAAGCCAGAGATTCAAAACTAAATCAATGGAGCCGGTCACGCGCAAACCTTTCAGTGGCTTCGGTCATAGGAAAGTTACGGCCATTTGTCATTCTATCCTACAAGTAAAAACGCATTACTGTCTGAATTTTAAAGGCTGCAAACAGACGCAAATGTATTTTATCACTGTTTACATACCGTTAACTAACTTATGAATGAAACAGCTGGACAGCTATATATGCCAACTCTCTCTATGTATGTATGCATGTATGTATGTATACATATAAAAAAACAAACTTAAGAACCTCAAAAAGAACACTGCAAAGCGATATGACTTCTATGGTGAGAAGCACCGATATCTTCCATTTCCAAAATAAAATGCAAACTGGCCATATAAAATAATTAATAAAGAGTGCTTTACATAATGAGAAACTGTGACCCAGTTTGGTCCAAAGGTAATGCCAGTGAGAGCTCTCCATGGGCCACAAGTCATGTTTACCATACCATGTGAGAGGGCCGTATGGCAGAGGGTAACACACACACACGCACGCACACACACACACACGCACACACGTGCACACACACACATACAACAGAGGTTGCATATGAGTATATTATCCATTGATTCTTCAGATAATTACATTATTAAAGAACATTTTTAATCTAATGTTTACTGGGAACTATTTCCAGTGGGACATTCAGCCTGATACCGTTGCACTCAAGGAAAGAAGTTCCAGCTTGATGTAAAAACTGATATTTATGTTGTAATCTGTTCATATATACAGCCCCCCAGAAACATATTATCACCATACAAATTATTTTTGGAAGTTACTTTAACTGCATTTTATTTTTTTACCTCATGAACCTGAGCAGCCTTTATTTCATCACGTTTAGAGTTCCTCCGCTACAGCTGTGACAGTTTCCTGGATTTGCATATTTAAAACGGCAAGCGGAGAGTGGGGGCGAGCGACAGAGGGCACTCACGGAGGTCCAGCGCTATCTGACGGAAGATGGCCACGTCGCTGCAGGAGAAGACCGAGGCCTCGGGGGGCTGGGGGGGGGAGGGGGCGCACCCCATCTCGTTCTCGGTCTCGCTGAGGGTGGCGATGGCCGAGAGGATGCTGTACTCGCTCACCCCCAGGTCGACCAGGGGCCCCCGGATCTCCTTCAGGCACTTCTGCGTAACGAAGAGAGCGAGGCTGTCGCTTCAGAAGCGCTTTCCCTTTAACGGAGTGCGACAACTCCTATAACATGGATGGACCTTGAACTCGAATCCTGCAGGGCCCTCAGCGCCTGCTCGTTTTCCTTGCATTTCTGTGCTTAAACGTTTCATTCTTTCCTCAGTTGTTGACTGGCCACACACCCTGTTTCTAAGGCCTAAATTGGCCGCCGATTAAAAAGGAAATTACAAAAAACCTGTAGGCACTGTGGCCTTCCAGGACTGTGCTTTGGAGCCTTTCAGGCACTGGAGACGCACGCAACATGCTAACGAAAGCAAAGACGGTGCTAGAAGCGACATCTGTCTTTTTCTCCACAAGAGTTGGCATACACTATTATTACAGTCTTTAAAGTAAGCATCTTTAAAATGCAAGTTCTGCTTTCCCTTTATTGGCTAGCTCCGAGCCATTTGCGCACCGTTTCACCAATCTTTGTGTCATTATTTCTGGGAAAAAACCTTAGCAAAACCAATACAAATTCAGCAAACCCTAACCATTCTGCCTTGGGCAAGTTAAATCACCTTTCCAGTCAGTTGTCCACCCCTCTTCTGATTGCGTGCTGCAGTATATAGTGATTGTAAAGAATTGTGGGTGGTAGAGTGTAGTATAATGGGTAAGGAGCTGGTCTTGTAACCTAAAGATCACAGGTTCGATTCCCAGATAGGACACTGCCGTTGTACCCTTCAGCAAGGTACTTAACCTACATTGCTTCAGTGTATAATCAGCTGTATAAGTGGATGCAGTGTAAATGCTACGTATGAGTTGTGTAAGTCTGGATGAGAGCGTCTGCTAAATGCCTGTAATGTAAAGAATAAAAATGGATACCTGGTAACTGAAAGAGCTGGTGTCCCTGAGGGCATCCGTGCTCAGGAGACACTTCCACACCTGTCCTCGGAGAGCAGGAGGGACGCCAATCCTGATAAAACGTTCAATCTGACGGAAAAGATGCACAAAATGGAAGTCTTGGCTTCAGGCCAACGTCCAATGCAAAGTTTCAGAGCCGCGGCTGAATGAATTTTGAAGTAGAAACGATTATGGATGTGGAAACTGTGCGCCGATGTCTGATAATTGTCCGCCCGTGTTGGCGGATGACAATACCTTATACATTACGGCACGAACGCAAACTGAAACCAAATATCCACATTCATACAAAAAGTAGATTAGCACAGACAGCAACTTATTACAGCAAAATATCACACATTCAGGCATTTGCACAAACAAAATATTTCACCTGGCTGACTTTATTATTAAGCAAAGAGCATGAGTCTCTGTATAGTCTGGTTTATGACTTTGGCTGGTAAAATGGCAAACCCAAAGAAATTAATTTTTAAAAGGTCGGTTAAGCTGCTGATTAACAATCACATGACTGATTAAGCTACTTTTTTTAGAATGACGCTTTCATTTCATTTACAGCATCTGGGGGGGTGGGGGGCAAAAATTCACCCCCTGGTTGGTGTGTGAATGTTGGTCAAAATCTCAGCATTGGCCAATACCAGTAGGTTTACTTTGAGCCGTTTTCAGCTGATATGACCCCATTATTATTGGCAATCCCTAGAATCCATCACAGGGCCTATTGCTACAGTTTGGTTCAAACAAAGTCGCATATCAGGGCTGTGCTATGTTAAAGTAAACTCTGTATAAAAAGCTGCAAAAAGACACATGCATGTTTCTCTCCCAGTTAAGTGCACAGGTGGAAAAGTCCAGGAGTCAGAGAGTAAAGGTCCTCCCATATGTTTCTTCTACCCATGAACTCTGCCAGCTGAGTGATTGTTCTCTCTCTCTCCGCGTTAACCAACGTGTACTGAGCGTTTTGTCACAAAAAGGCTGTCTAAAAGCAAAAGAACTGCTCTTTATCCTTCAAGAATGGAAATTAAGGTTGGAACAGATGCTAGCACACACAGGAGTCAGGGGAAAAACAACCATTTTATTTTCCACAAATGCTTTGTTTGCAGCAAATAATTAGACATAATCACTCTTCCTAAATGGCAAACATGTATCAAAGCCAGAGACTGTAAAAAATCAAAGCACTGAAGAAAGGAGCGCACCTCTCAACTTTAACCTCCAGGGCGTATTCCCGTTGTCTAATGTTCCCTCATAATAATCGTCAATAACACGTGGATCAGAATATTTTACCTGGTTTCTGCAAACGAAGCTGGATCCATTCCAGTAGCTGAGAAGTTCGCACAACTCCTTAACCCTAACGGTGTTTGGTTGCGGGTAGCTGTCAGAAACAAATTTGTTTAGTAACTAAATACAGTAAAACTGCCTGCTGTTGTTAAACTACAAAGACAAACAAACCAAAGGCGCACTTCACAGGCGAATTGACGTTACAAAACAAAGGATGACATTTGTTGTACTGATTTAATAACTGCAACTACTTAACCGAGAATGTTTAATCTTAGCAGAAAAACCAGTGCTCATATTAAAGTTAGAAAGGCTAACGTTACCTGTAATCATGACTTCGATGTTGCAGTTTTTGGTCTTTTTTCTTACTCAGGGCGAAACCAAATTCGTCAAAACCCAAACTGTCATTACGCCGTCTTGACGTGCACTTGCCGCTACTACTGCTGCTCCTTCTCCTCATTCTTTTCACAATAGTAATATCCTAAACTAGTATTCTAATAATATTGTATTACATGCAAAATCACAGCAAACGCTACAGCAACCGTTTCAGACTCCACCTCTGCTAGTTTCAATTTTCAAATCTGACGCCATTTCTATCCGCTACGTCACCGCTGAGTGACAGTCACAATGACGAATTACAGTCAGGTGTCTTCAGCTTTACATCGTGTGGAAATTAGGAAACCAACTCCTCCAAATGATTTTTCTCTTTTTTTGCTGAATCAATTTATTTTGTATGCCAAGATGTACTTTTAAATATGTTGTTGTTAAAAAAATTCAAGTCTCCCACCACCACAGAACAAGATATGGATCCCGAAAAACTCTGCCCCATGTTATAAAATACAACCGACCATCACTTTATTCTTAAAATATGTCGATGAAACGTCACCTTGAAATTACCTGACATAAACATCAGTCAGTAAATGTACAACAAACGCAATGAGGCTTTTCTTAACTTTCAGTATTGGATACATTTATTTCACCTCACATTTGAGTTATTATACAAACAAACAGTATAATACTGGAGTACTCCATGATTTTTCATTTTGTAATGGAAATGTAATATTCTGAAAGTGTTGTGGCACAGAATGTAATTAAGCATTGTACTCTCACACAGGAAAATCAGTCCAGTAACACTTACATGTATCATAATCCCATATATAAAACTATAAGACTTACCCCCAAATAGTGAAGAAACTGAGTCACATGACTATCAGATTTTTCTTTTTACGCTTAGGGTTATTTTTTGTTTTGGATAACACTACAGCCTCATATATATTTTTTTTTTTTTTTTTGATGAAATGCATTTTTCAAATTATTTCAAATGCACCTCCTTGTATATAGCTACATTATATTTACAAGAAATTTTACTTGTAATTATTTATCTTGAAAAATCAATTTCACCAAACAAAATACATGAAGCTGTAGTATTACCTCCAGAAATGGGGAAAAATGTAAGTTATCCTAAACAAAAAAGTAACCATAAACCTAACCCCTAACCATAACCACAACCCTTAACTCTATTAATTTTAACACAAATATTACCATAAAAATGAACAATAATTTAATCATCTTTAAAAAAGTAACTTTTTTATTCTAACCCCCCCATACTTAACAAAACTTCATAAATATGCAGTTAGGAATAAAAAAAATAATGGCAGATATCAAACTCAGGAAGAGAACTGGGGCAAATATGCTTTGTGGTAATTGAACTGTGGTAAATCAGAAAAATGTGTGGCAAATCATGATAACCTGTAGTAAATCACAAGAACCACGGTCAATCGGAGCAAATCATAGGATATATCTTGTTTGGGAACAGAATCAAGGGAAATATTTAGTTCAGAAAAATCAATAATGAAAAAAATTAAGTAAGGGATTAAAATCATACTAAACATGCTTTGGGGAAAATAAAAAATTGTGTCAAACATGGTAAAAACATGGCACCTAACACCAACCTTAATACAGCTCCTCAACACAAGTCCTTCGGTGACACAAGTTATTTAGTTAGGTATACAAGACTGCTTTCAGAATATAAAAATTTTCCAATGAAAACAAAATGATGAAACTTTTTAATCTTATCTTTACCTTGTCTCAACTAAAACATGTTGAGTGTGGATATTTTATGAATGTAGCCTGTATAAACTGGATAAATGGATATGAAATCTGGATTTTGTATGGATCTATTCATCTTGTTTAAAATTGTATCTTGCTACATATTCAGGAATACTTGCTTAAAATTTGTTCATGTATGAAATACAAAAGATGTCTGTAATAATTTGTGCATTTTATCAAACCCTGGTAACTAATGAGACCTTCAGTGTCATTATGAAACCAGTGAAATTTTTGCAAGTGTAACCTTACATTTTCACTGTAAACTGTTGACAGTTCTCATAAAGCCCCCAAATCTCCTTTTTTGTTTTTGTGTTTTTAACACACACTGAAAGTTCTCATCCAGCTCCATGTACAGTCAAAATTTCATAACTCGACAACTTTAACCTACGTCAAAACCCCATATGCATAAAGCAATTGTGGTAAATAAAAATGCTTTTGCTGCTCTGGAGAGTTCTGTATTTGTCCATAAAATATGTTCTATACAGACAGCTCCATTGTGAAATCATAACCCTACTTTAGAGTATAGTTTAATGGGTAAGGAGTTGGTCTTGTAACCTAAAGGTTGCAGGTTTGATTCCCGGGTAGGACACTGCCATTGGAGCCTTAGCAACATACTTAACCTGCATTGCTTCAGTATATATCAAGAAGTATTAATGGATGCAATGTAAATGCTATGTAAAAAGTTGTGTAAGTCTGTTGTAATGTATGAAATGCAATGTAATGTAACGGTGCCAGGAGGCACTAGTGGTCTAGTATGGGTGTCTTATCTTATCCTACACTTTTTATGGAAGCAGATTACAAGTGCTGTTGATTATTGAGCAAATGTGCTACAAGTGCCCACCTAACAATGGATCATACTTCTTCTTTTTTTTTTTTTTTTGCCAGTGCTGTATCTTTTTTTTTTTTTTTTTTTTTTTACAACCAAGGGATGCTGTTGCTGATTACAGATGTAGGTTGAAAGGCCTATCCAAAAAAGAACAGTGATAAACTGGTTGCCTACATAGCCTACAGGGAAAACAAAATTGCAATGTCAAAGCAAGTAATGCATGGCATGTGTCTTGCTTCAGTTTTCACTTCTTTTGAGCTGTGAAATGCCATCAGTGTCTAGAGTATGTTTTTGATTTATGTGTGCAGTATTATGCCAAAAGTTAAATAAGTGCAAAAAAATTCTTTTTGAGCGCAATATAGGCCAACATGATTGTCTATAGATCCTGCCTCAGTATGTGTTGACAGACTAAGGGTGTTTTTCATACATAGGCTACTCGGTTGACGTGTGAATATTTTGTATTATGAGCCAAATTCGGGTACTTGAGAGAGACTGAGTTTGAACAATGTCGCAGACGTTGCTCCACATTTACGATTTGCTCCCGGCGGAGGCCGTTGCTGTTGCAATACTTTTCACCGCCACCTTCTGCGCCCCGCCTCCCATTCCGCTGGGCCAATCTATCCGCGCATGCGCACGTCTTAGCTCAAGGCCGCCATTTTGTGCGGAGACCACTCTGCCAAACAGGGTGAGAGAGGATTAAAACAGCGGCAGGAGACGAGCGCGTTTAACATCATCACCGAAAGACTACAGAACTGAACCCCTGCTTTCCACTGAATTCATCGAGAAAATAATAAGAAGAGTGTAGGTAAAACCGCACCACTTTTCCGAAAAGGGGGGTTTTTGCAGGAGCTTTATTCGGCCTCTAGGTGTCACGATGGCGCTCCCAGTCCTGGCTACTGGCGGGGGGTGTTTGTCTCCCTCTATCGTTATTGAAAATTTAGCTAGCAAAAAAAAAACGTTATTAACACAGAAGTTCGGGATAACGATCACTTATTTGGTCTTTAAAATGGATTACTAGTTAGAATTTAGGTACGCATGTGATTGTTATACCTTCGTTGTTAAGGAAGCATGTTTAGGCCAGGCGTCCATTTTCTTTCTCTTCTTTGTTTCCTCTTTAAGAAAGATATAAATCCTGGACTGTCTCAGATGTTATCGTAGGTGACATTTAAACGCAATAAACACAAGTAATGTTGAAACAACCAAATGACTGCGCTTCCATATTCCAAATTATGTATGTATGTATTGTGTAAGGTCACTGCGTGTTTAGTTCTTGGGTTTGTTTTCACGGTTAAATTGAGATTTGTCGGGCGCCGTCCATTAGCGTTACTGCAAAACATCTTTTCCCCTTCGGCCTCGGCGTCCTGAAACCCGTTTTCGTCGTCTGTCAGCTCCAAATATTATTTTTAAAGTTGTAAGAATGTCTGTTAATATACATTAGATCAGCGCCACTATACTTTGCTGATTTAAGCAGTCGAGACTAGACCAGGAAGTTGGCTAACGTATGTTTGAAGCGTTTAAGCTACCGTTAGCTAGTCATCTACTAGCTAGCTCGCTAAATCTGCTTTAACGCAACCATTTCCTCCCTGGCTGTCCCTGAGATATTGAGCATATTACCGTTTGCTACCTTATCATTGTTCCCTAATTGTGACTACCCATGTGAAGTTAGTTAAAACAAATCATTTATATTACGAGCTAGTTTCTCCTGAAACGTTTGCATACCAATCCCATTCCCTCCTCCAAAATGAATGCGGCTAGCTAATGTTACTGAAGCAGACCTTGACTTCAGCAAAACTGACAGCTCCCTCTATAAGTCGCCAGATAATGTTACAAAACAAGACTTTCCCCCAGGGGCAGTATTTGAAGGGTTCGTTATTCAGCACTAAGCAACTTCTGCTGGATACGAGAAGAAACTAGTTTGATAACTAGCTAACATTAGCAACAGGGTGGGGGAGTGTTGACATTGGCGCACAATCAAGTTTTCGATTGTTTTTGGAGATAAAATTAACCTTAGTCATACACCAACTAGACTGTTAGCACAGTCTGCTTCTTGACTGGAGTTCTAAAGGTGACCAGGGCATTGCTCAAATATGTACATAATGACGTTCAGTTGGCTCTAGTTTATTTTTGTTTGCCAGCTCGCTGGGTAACTTATCTAGCTAAGAAAGCTGCTGACTTGCAAACTTTGTAGCTAGTAACTCCCCTTGCAGCCAACTTCACCGACCATTATAACCTTACCTGTTAAACAATAACTCATAATAGCGGGTTAAGTTTTATCTAGCTACGTAACTCATTGCCTTACGAATGCCAATGTATGAACTTGGTGTAGTTTAGTCTTAAACAGATGCATCCGATGCGATAAAGTATCCGATGGCCTGGGGAAATGACGAATACTGAAATTTTTTATTTTAACGACCATCATAGAGGCACGGCAAGTGCAACGTCATAATTCAATTTCACATTCTCTTAACCGTCAGACAGTAGAACCTGGATTTTCAACAGGGTGTCCCTGGATCAGACAAGACTTAGTGTGCTAGACCATTTAGAACATCTAGATAAAAGATTTAGTGTCACATTAATAATGAAATGTGATAAACACACCCACCTGGTCAGAGTCTCCATTGGATGTCTGAAATACTGCCATACTGTAGGATTTAGACTTTATGTAGAAACATTTGAGACGGTATTAATCTAAAGTTTTCTGTAATTGTTATCTAATTTTCAACAGGTTCAGGGCAGGCATAGTTAGCAGTGAGTACAGGTTGGGCAGACATTTCGTTCCATAGAAGCTGAGAAATGGAAGATGCAGACCTAGAAATATGAAGTATTCACTGTTGGTTCAGGTAATCTTTCAGAAGTGTAGGTAATTGTCATTTGTGCTCTGTTGCAAGTTTGTTTTTCCTTTAAAATTTTATCTGGTTCAATCTAACAGTGTTTATACTGTTAACAGATAGTTTACACTTAGGTGGTATAGTATGAAAGCTGAATCCTACTTTTGACATGTTTAAAAGTAGGGCCTGTCAAGCAAAATGTTATACAAATAATACAATAATCAACAATTTAAAAAAATCTCATCAAAAGTCTTAAGATGTAGGTTTATTATCCCTTACTTTGTTAGGCAGACCTTAGTGTTTTTGCTCAAAATGTAATGTCTGTCTACATTTCTCTATTGACTGATCATTAATACTTGCCACTGGTAAAGGAAGCAAAGCTATTTAAGTAGTCTAAATTTTAGTAAGCCTTTCAGACATATTGTAATCTCTTTCCTGGTCTTTTAAAGACCCCTGAATTAGTAAAGTAAAATGACTTTATAATTGGACCACAGGATGCATTGATGCAAGAAGTTCAACTATGTACTTTTGACGACTCTGTGTGTATGTGTGTGTGTGCGTGTGTGGTTTCACAGGCTAGACGGATGGAAGGAGAGCCCACTGGCACTGTGCTGGAGGAGGGCGGAGACACTACAAGGGCAAGGACTGCAAGACGTACGAGCGGCGACGTGAGGGCGGGGCCGAGGAGGAGGCGGGGGCGGAGCTTCTGCAGGCGGTGGGGATGGAGGGGCCGACCCTCAGCAGCAGGGCGAGGCCGGGGTGGTGGAGATGATGGTGATGGACTCCCTGGACCCGGCGCTCCTGCAGATGAAGACGGAGGTGATGGAGCACCACCACCACCACCACCACCCCGAGGTGGGCGTGGGCGTGTCCGGCACGGCGCACGAGGCCACGGTCTCCACGGCGGACGACACGCAGATCATCACGCTGCAGGTGGTGAACATGGAGGAGCAGCAGCTGGGCCTGGGCGAGCTGCAGCTGGTGCAGGTGCCCGTCTCCGCCGCCTCCGCCGTGGACGAGCTGCAGGGCGCCTTCGTCGACGCCGCCGACATGCCCAAGGACGGGGAGCCCGTCATCTGCCACACGCTGCCGCTGCCCGAGGGCTTCCAGGTGAGGCCCGGAACATTCCGCCGTCAATCATTCTGAGGGGCGGGGCGGGGGGCTGAAACGGGTCATTCAGCATTCAGGTCAGTCTGGTGACTACAGTTGTTTTCAGGTTGTAGGTCAAGACCAGCACAAGTTGAGGTGGGAATAGGTGTGGCCGTTTATAGGGGACAGGTGATTAGCAAAATAAAAGCAAACCTTTGAGTCTTGATTTGTGGATCAGCGAGTCTACTGCTTCCCGCACGGTCCGGGGAAGGCCATTCCCGAGTCGATCGGTTGTTAATCTGCGTCACGGGCGGAGGCCAGCGAAGCCAAGTGTTGCCGGTATCCATGGAGACCTCAGCCCTGCCTAATGACTGGAATTTCATTTTAAGCGGCTCTCCCGGGGAGTTCACTCTAGGGGCCCATTACCGCCAGCGCAATTGGAAACGCGCGGCCCCCGTCCGCGTGAGAACGCTCGCCGAGGAAAGCGGGCCATTCGGCCAATCCGGGCGTGTCATTTCGCTCCTCATTTCCCAAACGGATCCACCGAAAAACCCCGAACCAAACGCGCTGCGCGGGCGGAGTCCGCCGCCGTCCGGGAAGGCATGGTTACCTCGCGGTGCGCCAGGGTTCTGACTCGGGTGGCGTAGAATCCGGACCGCGCCCGGGGAAGGGTTTCAGTCGGCCGCGTCGAAAGCCTATCGCCCCGCAGGTCGGCGACCGTGTCCCGCTTGGTCTACCCGTCAAGCTGCTCCCGAAAAGTCTTCCTCCGACTCTGGTCCGCAGCGCGATGAGCGCACCTGCTAATCCAGCAGCCTTACTTAGTGTACTCTGCTCCTGCTAAATGGCTGAAGTCAAGCTGGTGTGTGCTTGCTTCGTAGGCGAGTAATTGGAGAGGAGAACTAATTTGGAGCTTGAGTTGATGTTGGCGGGCCAGTAGGGGGCGCTCTTCTCTCTGAGCCAAACAGACCCAGACGCAGCGAGGTCCTGACTCACGGCGCTCATTAAAGGTCCCACGGTGCTTATCGCGAAGAGCAGAGGGGTTCCCCGGCGTCCTGGCAAAATTCCAGAGCTGGCTGTCTCAACCTGCCCCCCAGTCGTCCCCAGTTTAAACTGGCTCAGCCATTTCCTCTCTGTGCGCCTTCGCTAAAGAGCGGTGAGCGCTGGTGTAAAATAGCTGTCGCATATCACACAGGCAGGCGCTGCAAAATTGGTCATGGCTGGTGTTGAGATTCTACTATTCTCTGTGGCACACTTTGCCATCACAAGATGAAAAATTCAAAGTACTGTTTAAGTGCATTTTGTTATTTTAGTAGTAATAATAATAATGGTGAAATTATTATTATTATTATTATTATTGTTAGGGAGGCCACAGATATTATTATAGGGTCAAGGGTCGACCCGTTGCTTTGTAGCGGTACTAGCAGAGCATGGGTTTCTTGCTGCATTGTTCTATTTTGTGGAGCTGTGAGATAGCGTAGCGTCTGACGCGTGAGCGCCCTCCTCTTCCTCAGGTGGTGAAGGTGGGGGCGAACGGGGAGGTGGAGACGGTGGAGCAGGACGAGCTGCAGGCCGAGGAGCAGCTGCCCGAGCCCCAGAACGAGGACCCGTCCTGGGCCAAGGACCCCGACTACCACCCGCCCGTCAAGAAGACCAAGAAGACCAAGAAGAGCAAGCTGCGCTACGACACGGAGGAGGGCAAGGACATGGACGTGTCCGTCTACGACTTCGAGGAGGAGCAGCAGGAGGGGCTGCTGAGCGAGGTCAACGCCGAGAAGGTGGTGGGGAACATGAAGCCCCCCAAACCCACCAAGATCAAGAAGAAAGGTGAGATTTCAACGCTGTGGGAACGTTATAGCAACGCCCAGGGAACGCAACTGCCACTCCCAGGGAAATAACTGTTAGCTCGCTTGCTCATTCAGATTCCCACTTTGTTTATCGAGTCAGGCCGATCCGTATTAATTTAGAACGGTGAACTTTTGCAGGTGCTGCTTCGTAGCTGGGCAAATATGTAGAAATATAATGCACCTGTCCCAGCCAATCAGAATTGAGTATTCAGCCAAGGTGTTGTATATTGGTTTTGCGTGCATGCAACATAAGTTGGTCATGAGTAAAATTCTTTGTATCCTGTTTGACACCAACTGTGTGTATTGTCACAGTAGGTTAAGCATTAAGACATTGTGAATGAAAAACCTGGGCCCTGATGTCCGTTGTTATGCCTGCATTCATTCTCTATTCAACCAGAGGTGTCGCCCGACCAAGATGCCTTCTAAAAATAGATTCTTCCCTGTTCTCAGAATCGATTTGGAATCAAGGTCATTATGGGATCACTCCATCTGTGAAATAATTGATAATCACCCAGGAAACCGTAGATTCTCGATAGCACATTTGTTAAAACAAAGCACCTCTTTTACTAAAATACCAGAACCATATTTTGTCTTTCTACTGTGTGTGAGGCAGCATTCATGTCACAACCTAAATAAAGTGTGTAGGAAGGGTGATGAAAAGGGAGAGTGTTTGCCCCCCGTGCTTCCGGGGGGGGTGGGCGTGGTTCTGCTGTTGACCCCGCCCCCCTGCCCGCCCGTCTCAGGTGTGAAGAAGACGTTCCAGTGCGAGCTGTGCAGCTACACCTGCCCGCGCCGCTCCAACCTGGACCGCCACATGAAGAGCCACACGGACGAGAGGCCGCACAAGTGCCACCTGTGCGGGCGCGCCT